>JAQFXP010000778.1:0-24684 GCA_034693685.1 Belba bartosi
GGTAAGTAATAAATTAACTGTTAATTTAAAAAATAATAGATTTATTATTATATAAACAATAATATCAATTTTAACTCTATAAATGTAAAAGATTAATTTAATATTTTAACTTAAATACATAATATTAGATAGCAAACTTTAATATATAACATAATAATTATTTAATATTTTATTAAGACGTTTTATCAAGTAATCAATTAAGTAAAAAGTATTAATTTATCTCGGGTAAAGTGTTTAATGCGTTAACTTGATTTGTAACTAGATTTAATCTATTTTTTGATATTTTATTAATATAAATAATTAATTGATTTAAATGTACATTATTATCATTGTTAATAATAGTACAAAACCTGATTTTAGCTTTTCGTAACAAAATAATAAAAATATCTGAAAATAATATTATGTTAAAACCAAACCATAGGCTAAGAATTGAGTTGAGACACAAATACTCTTCGAAATACATTTTTGGGTATATTTCGTATATTACTGTCGGATATGTCGGAAATTTTAATATTAATGAAATTTTGTTTTTATCAAATAAATAGAATAAATCCGTATTTACATTGACTTCAAAGTACTCTTTATAGCATTCAGTCTTAAAATCACAAATTTTATTACAAAAATTAATTATATTTGAATCAATTTGCAAACTGTCATTAAATTTTAAATTACTATTTAAATCATAAGAAAATAAGTCAAAAGGAATGTATTTATTTTGTCTAATATGTTTTTCAATTTTGCATCTAGACAAAAACTCTTCTTTTGATTGTGTATCAAAACAAGAACTGTTAAACGGGTTGAACTTATACTCAACGACTGTTTTCTTGTATATAAGCATGGCATGGTTGTATTTATAATAATTTAATTTTTGCATATCTTTGAACATACGTTTATAAATTAAACTTTTTCTATTATGTATCTGGGTGAATATTAAATTTTTATCTTTAAATGTGATGTTTTTAATACCAATCTTTAAAGAATAAACAAATTTTTTATCCAATCTGTATCTGTCGTTTGGTTCACCATTAAATTGAGAGAATATTGTAAAACAATAAATAAATCCATTTATAGATTGCGTATAATTTGCAATATTTTCACAATCTTGTTCAATATGTTTAAAAGAATCTTTTGCTATAATTTTACAATTAAAATATTCTCTTGGTAATAGTAAATTAGCAAACTGATCTATTATAGTAATGTTTTTTAAAAATTTGTAAATCAATATATCTGTTCTATTTTTTATTATTGAAAAATTGAAAAATTTGTTTTTGTTAAAAATAATTCTTTTATTAAAGCAGACACTAATAGCCGGCAATGATATATCGGTTTCAAACCTAACATTAGTAGTCGTTTCGTACGAAAAGTATATTTCATTTATTTTGTATAATTGATAAACACATCCAATAATACAAATTTTTGTTAATGTTTTATATATTATTATAAATTTCATTATATATTAATATAAATAACATACAAAATAACATTAAAAAAATACAGTAATATATAAATGTTTTTAATTATTACTTAAACACAATTGATTTTGAAAATAAAAACAAATGGTTATATTTTAATTTATTTAAACCAATTTCAAATATTTACTAATCAATAATCATTTACTTAATTAATTTTTAACGGAAAAATGTTAAATTTAAATATACAATTGCATACAAAATATTAATATAACAAATTAATTTATTAAATAAATATTTAGTTTAATGTTTATTGATTAGTTAATATTTTTAATTAATTTAGATAAAGTATTTCATTAGAATATTATTTTCAATCTGGAAAACAGGTTTAATAAAACAAATATCTTATAAGTTACTTATAACTTATAACCTATATAGCTACAATATGAACTTATACAGAACTACAATATGAGATTTTACATATACAGTAGATAAATAGACTAATTTACCTAGTTCTTAACAAAGATTGAGAAAGAGAAATCAGGCAAAAATCTTTAAAAATTTTGAAAATTTGCATTTGATGTAATTTAATCAATAACAGTTTACAAAAAAAATATTCTAACTATAAATAAATTTGCACAAGGCTACATTTTATTCTTAAATTTCAAACTTAATTTACATACAAAACTAGTTGAGATATTTTATTTATTTATTACTGACACATTCATACATTATAAAAAAATAATATTTAAATAAAATATTAATATAAACAATTTTATTGTGACAATAAATATAGTTTAAAAAATAAAAACATTATTTTTATAGTGACACCAAAAATTATTCTTAAGCAAAGTGGAGTTTATTTATAAACTATGTTTATTGAGTATAGTTTAGTGAAAAGGCACTAAAAGTAAATTAGAAAAAGTAAAATATATGAATAATGTCATTTTTTATCAAAAAAATTATATTTTAAATAATAATAAATTCTGCTTAAAATATGTTTGTGTTAGTAAAAAGATTATTAAAATATCTCATTTCGTTTTTTATTTAAATTAAACTTAAAATTTATAAATTGTAAAAATCTATTGTATTTTAAAATTGCATAAATTTTTAAATAATATAAATAAAAAAATAAATTTACAATATTTTAATTTTATATTATATGACTTAAACATGATTAAAGAAAATTTTAAAATAAAAAAATTTTGTTTTTTTCGATATAATCTTTTAATCATGTATTACACAGTATTACTAGCGATGGCACATATTATAGTTCAAAGAGTCAATTAACATTTTAACTGTTTATTAAAAATGCAAAAAACAATGTATCTGCTTAGTAGGCCAGCAAACTATTTAAATGTATGGTTTTGTATATTTAACAATTGATATAAATGTTAACTTAAATACAAATTTTATTTTTTTAATGACTTATACAATACTATTTTTATATACTATATATATGTTAGTTTTACTATGTGGTTCTCGCAATTGTTTGATAATGTTATTTTAATTAAAAAATAGTTCTATTATATTAGCATTTAAAAATAATTAAAATGAATAATATTTAGTTAACATCGGATAAAGTGTTTAAAACGTTAACTGGATTTGTAATTAAATTTAAAATCTTTTGTGATATTTTATTAACATTAATAATTCGGTAATTATTAATATTTATAATATTTCGAAAACTTATTTTAACTTTTCGAATCAAAATAAGAAAAGTATCTGAAAATAATATTATATTAAAACCAAACCATAGGCTGAGAATCGATGAGTTGAGACCCAAATACTCTTCGAAATACATTTTTGGGTATATTTCGTATATAAATGTTGGATGTGTTAGAAATTCTAATATTAATGAAATCTCGCTTTTATCCAATTGATTGGATATATCCGTATTTACATTGACTTCATAGTACTTTCTATAGCATTCAGTTTTATAATCACACATTTTATTACAAAAATCAATTGTTTTTAAATCAATTGTTTTATTATAATTAAATTTTAAATTACTGTCTAGATCATATGACCAAAAATCAAATGGAAAGTATTTTATCTGGTTAATAGGATTTTTAATTTTGCATCTAGATAAAAATTCATCTCTTGATTGTGTGTTAAAACAGGAATTGTTAAATGGTGTGAACTTATATTCAACAATCATTTTCTTGTACATAAGCAAAGCATTGTTGTATTTATAGTAATTTAATTTCTGCATATCTTTGAAAAAATAATTATAATTTAAGTTTTTTCTATTATGTATCTGGATGATTAATAAATTTTCATCATTAAATGTGTTGTTTTTAATACCAATTTTTAAATAATAAACAATATTGTTATTTAAACGGTATCTGTCGTCTGGTTCGCCATTTAATTGAGAAAATATTATAAAACAATAAACAAATCCATTTAAAGATTGCGTATAATTTGCAATTTTTACACAGTCTTGATCAGTGCGATTAAAAATTTTTTTTCTATAATGTTACAATTAAAAAATACTAATGATGATAATAAATTATTAAATTGCTCTTTTATAGTATCCTTCAAATATTCGGGAATAAATGTATATGTTTCATTTTCTAATATTGAAAAATTGAATAATTTATTTTTGTCTAATATTATATTTTTATCAAAACAGACACTAATAGCCGGCAATGATATATCGGTTTTAAACCTAACATTAGTAGTCGTTTCGTACGAAAAGTATATTTTATTTATTTTATATAATTGATAATCACATCCAATAATGCAAATAATTTTTGTAAATATATTATATATTGTTATGACTTTTATTTTAAATATTTTAAATGTATCTTACAATCAAAATATTTTATTATAAAAATACATAAATCTATTATATTTTATAACAGTTTGATTTTTAAAATAGATAACCGAAACAAAATGTTTAAAGTTATATTTAAATAAATAGCAAATAATATTTAAATATAGCATTTATTTCATTTAAATCAGTTTCATATACAATATCTACTAATTAATAAACATAAAATTCTTTACATTTTAATGAAAAAATTGATACAGGTATTTAAAACACATTTTGTACATATCAAAAATTAATTTAATGTTTATTGATTAGTCAATATATAGAAATGATTTAAATAAAATATTATTTTTTATTTAAAAAAAAATTTATCACCTTGTAACTTTTGAGCCATTTTGTTGAAAATGCTATTTATAACACAAAATATCTAATTTTTATTATTTCATATATTATGTTAAGAATAATTTGTTTAATTATTTTATTTATTTAAATGTGTTTTTCAGACAATTGGAAAAATTTAGTAATTTATAAAATTAAATAAAAATGTAGTTTTTAATTTTATTATACTTACTAATGTACAGCAAAGAGGTTGGTAAGCGTAGAGCGATGCCGGTAAGCGCTCAGACATTAATAATTTATAAAAACATTGATTTTAATAAATGGTTTTAAATTAAAAACATATTTGAAAAGTATTTATTTATTTATAGTGAACCAACATTGATATCAACTAATGATGTAATAACTGTTTTAGAGTTGAAATCAAACAAAGAATCATAGGCTATGGTATAAAAACATTATTTAAGTTAAACTTTAAAACATTTATTAAATTGAGTTGAAAGGAGAAGGGAAGCGGGAAAAATAGAGCATTTAAACTAGTAAATAATTATTTTAGATAAATTTTTAATTTTTTTTAAAAAATAATTTTTGATATATTTTTTAAAAATTAATTATTACTTCAAAAACAGTATTAATAGTGAAATACAATTAGATTAACTGATAAGTAGTATTAATGTAATTATATTTTAAATACAAAACATATCTAACGAGACAATCAATTGAATAGCAATTAAATGAATTGTTTTCTAATAAAGTCATCAATTGTTGTGACAATCGATGAGATCTTGTAATCCATTCGTTGTTTCAGGCAATCGATCGTCACTTTAGTCTTCTTTTGAGTCGTTCTATAAATACGTTTTCCGATTAATCAAAATTTTTCTCATTTTCATTCCCTTAATCCAAAAGTTATAAACAAATTAAATCTTAAATTTTGTTATAATAATCAATTAATTAATTATTTATTTACATCAAATAATTACAAATATTCCGAAACTTTAAAATTTAAGCCTTGAGTCGAGTTAATCGGTTCATACACTTTATAATTGCAATAATCGATAATTTTTCGGATTTTCTTACATTTAGTCATTAGTTCGGAAATACACGAATCACTCAATTGTCTCATATTATACATTTTTAAAGTCTTTAATTTCAATAGATTTTGCAATGAATTCAATTTAATGTCTGTTATAATTGTATTACCAATCGATAAATATTGAAGTTTTGGTAAGATTTTGTCGATATTTATCAAAAATAAGTCGTTTAACACATCTTTTCCAAAATAAAGCGATAAATGCGTTAATTGTTTTAAATCACTAAATGATTGGCTCAATAGTTCAAACTTTTCCGTTATTTCAAAACTTAGTTCCAATCGCTTTAAACGATTAAAGTTTTGATTAATTAATTCAATTATTCCCGAAATCATTACATCCGTTAACTGAATATCTTTCCAATCAATCCAAACACTCTTCAGATGTTTACAGTTTATACCAATTTGTGTCAATTGTTTGATAAGATTATTATCATTTAGTTTAACTAATAAATTAATTTCAATTAATTCCGACATTTCTGACAATCCATTCATTAGAATATTGAATGAATTCTGAGATAAGTTTGAATTTGGTTTTATTGTAATAGATTTGAAACTATTTTTGTAATAAATAACAAATGATTTAAAAGTTTTTACTTTTTTATCACTGAATCTAAATCTAATTTTCGACAATTTCTTCATTAAAACCATATTCTCTTCATTCAAAACTTCGGACAAATAGTGATAATTAGCGTTAAATTCAACCAAATTTGGGCACATTTTTAGATTTGATGTAATTTCAAAAGAGTCGAAAGAAATTGATTTTAAATTTTTGGCAAATTTTTGAAAAAATTTAAAAACAGTAAAATTATCAAGTTGGCAATATTGACTTATGTCTAAATTACTATTAATTTTTGTTAATTTTGGACAATATTTGGTAATTAATTCAAAATATTCATTATAATAATATGCGTTAAAAAGATGTAATTTAATTGATGTAATATTTTTGCACTTTTTTAGGATTGATTTTAATATTTCCATATTTGGGTAAAATTTTTTACATTTATGCCTTAAATTATGGATAAATTTATTATTAATTACTAATTCGTATTGACTCTGAAATACACATCTCTTCCACTGTTTGGACAGACATTCAAACCTAAACTTGTCTTCAAATGTGAGATAACTTAACACTTCTTCGCATAAGTCGTCACCAAATCTCTCGAAACTCTCTTTACTATACATTTCACTCATTATTCGATTGAAACACAAATTCAATTCAAAACAATTGAAACAAAAATTGAGTTAAACTTTAAAATCAAAACTAATGTCAAACTAAAATTAATGTCAAAAAAGTTGACTAAATATGAGACCAATTGAGACAATATTTAAGTTCAAAAACACAAAGTATTTAAACAAAAGTGTTATTAAATTGAAGTTCTGTTCAAAACATAACTTAACTTAAGGTTTGATGTATTGAAGAGAGAATGAGAGCACCGGTAGGTCTAAGCACAGGCACTGACCTTTCGATAGACACTAAATTAAGGAACCATTTAGTTAAATGTTTAAATGTTTTGTAAAACACGTGTTTAACACTAAATACTAAAACATTAAATAATTTTAAAATATAAAACAAATTGACATTAATTTATTGCAAATATTTTATTTATTATTGAATTAATTATAAACTGAATTAAAACTAATTTCAATCGCAATAAACAAAACCTTAATTAGAGTTAGGTTTTATTGAATGAATTAAAACCAAACAAATATGACTTAATTCGGAATTGTTTAACAGATAAGGGGTATTTATCTATTATTAAAAGTTCAAAAATGTTAATTAGCTATTTTACAGCTTATTAATAAATACAAAACAAAATATTTGCAAAAGCTAGCAAGCTCTGTGCAGATATCATGTTCTTGTATGTATAATAAACTGAGAAAAATTGATCTAACATTTTTGAACATTACTAATAAATTAACATTGCAGATGAGCATGGTAAAGTGCTGTGAGTCAGTTTGTCAAGGATTAGAAATATAAATATACAGTCACCAAATAACAAAAGTATAGGTACAAAACCAAAATAATGCAAATTATATTCTGGGCCAAGTGATCGACATTTTTCTAATTTTACACTGATGTCACTTTTTTACTTTGATTTTCAATTCTTAAGTTTATTTTGCTTTTATATAAATAACACTCTTATGACAAAAGTAATAAATAGACAAATAGTCATATGTTTTAATTATTTAATATAAATTTACTTTAAGTTTTAAAAATGAATAATATTTACAAATTTATTTTTATACAAGTCGTAAATCTTAATATTTTATATACTGTAGTTTAATGTTTAGTATTTGTTAATAGTTAAAATTTCAATATTCTTAATGTTTTGTAATATTTTGTTCAATAGTCATTGATTAGAAATAAAAATCAAAGTAAAAAAGTGACATCAGTTTAAAATTAGAAAAACTGTCGATCACTTGTCCCAGAATATAGTTTGCCTAATTTTGGTTTTGTACCACACTTTTGTTATTTGGTGACTACATAAAATAATAAATAAACATATTTATTAAATAATTTTTTGTTTTATTTTATTTGTTAAGACTTTTATACCGAACTGTATTTTTAAATTATATTGTTCGTTTGAAAGCAATTAGTAGACATTTAGGAGTTTTTAATCTATTTGCAAATACAAAGTTAAAACAAAATAAGAAAAATGTTTGAAAATATTATTATAATAAAACCAAACCATAATCGAGAATCGATTCCGCATTTGGATGAATAAATGAACAAAGTTTCTGCTTATAACTAAACATGTTATTTTAAGGTATTTTCACTATATCTGATTGTTAATTTAGAAATATTTTATTTTATATTTATATAAATTGCAAACATTTTTTAATATAATAATTTATTTAAATTAATTTCAAACACTTACATAATAGACATTAATTTAATTACATTAGCTTGTTAGGAAAACAATTTTATACGTATAACCAGGCATTCAAAATTCAAATTTAAAAGTTGTAATTTTACAAACATAATGTATGTTAAATGTAAAATCAGCTGGTCATTTCTTTAAGTAACAAACACAATACAAACTTATACACTATTACTTATTTATTATATTATTAAAAACATTTTGTATATTTAATCCAGACGTGTCGGCTACATGTGTTAAGCCAAGGCTAGTACCAAATACTATAGTCATATCAGCCTTTTAATAGATTGGTATAGAACAGCATATTAGGAGCAATACTATTGGTTAGCACTAATACAAACAATAAAACTGAGAACCATATTGCTAGTGTCACATGTTAAGTAAACTCGAGATTGAATCCCAAATCTCATTTAATAGTCACAACATTTGTGTAATTTGACAAAACACAAAACACGTCCAAGTATAAATGTATAAATTTTTTATAAACAATGTCTCTAAAAAGTAGCTCGCGAGCTACCAATTTTGAATGCCTGCTATTAAGGTTATATTAAAATATGCTTATTAATAAAAATATACTATTTTTATCCCGCCATTTTTAATCATTCTATGTTTACATAAAAATCTTTATTTATTTTAAATTAGAATTTTTAAAAATAATATATTATTTCAATAATTATTTTTAAAATATAATTCCTAATTGAAAGATTTGAAAATAAACATTCTATTTTTATTCTATAATGTTAAATTGCAATGTTAATTTAAAATTATATATATATTTGTTCATGTAATAAAAATAATAACTAGAAATTGAAATTTGTATAATAGAATAAAAATAAAATTTATAATTTATTTAAATTCTTTTTTTAATTTAAATAAAATGTAGTTAAAAAGTAATGCTAAAACAAGTATGATTTAATTATTAAATTTAAGTTAATTTAAAATTATTTCTTAATTTGAAATTATAAATAAATTAAAACTTCAAAAATAACTTCAAAATATATTTACCCAAATACAATTTCCCTTTGAAAAGGGTAATACTTATCAATTGCATAACTTGTAAACGACGGCAAATATTTATTTGAAGCAATCATTAAGTTTGGAAATATTGTTTGATGTGGAATAATGTGTTGCCTCATTGTAGTTGTATCAAAGAAAAAAACAATTTTGCCTTTTAAAAATATATCTATATCATCAAAAAATCCTAAAACATATTTATTAGAATTTAACTTTATTTTATTTTTAAATTTTTGATAATAATATTGATTCCATTTAAACGGTTTATTTAATTTTTTTAATGAATCTCTTCCACCGATTTTAATCTCTTTATTAGCGATAATATCATCGAATGAGTCAATCAATGAAATATACTTTTGTGTCGAATATATTCCCAATAATAGACTTAAAAAACATTTCGTGAGAATACTTGCGCTTAGAATCCATATTATTATTTGTAAATTATTCATAAAAACTAATTTTTTGGTTTTGTTTATTGCAAAATATGTTTTATAAATACTAACCGATTGAGTTGTCAACAATTTGAATATATTTATAAAAGTTTTAGCAAAATTATTAATTTTACCATTTAAATAGTATGACAATAATATATTAATTAGTATAAATAATAATAATAAATACCATATCTTAAAAAATTTAATTTAATTTAATAAATATTATTTATTCAATTTATTCTTACCTGGTCATCAAAGATCCGAATAAATGCAAAATAGGAATTATCTTTTGAAATGACTTTTATAGTCAATATTTCAATTGAAAATATTTGTTTAATTGGTATTTGAATTGCAGTAAAAATACTATTTGTATTAATATTGTTTTCTTTAAGAGATATTTCATTTTTCTGTACAAAATAAATATTTAATAAAATAAAAATAATAAAAATAAACACAATTATATTTTATTAACTAGTTATATATAATTAAATTACAATTAACATAAATATAATAATTTAATAATAGTTTTGTTAAAATTATTATACCTGTATTTCATTGTTTTTTCTATTTATATATTTTCGAGTTATGTTAAAATTAAGATGACACATTAGATTTTGAAATAATTGTTCGAAAAATTTATTCCACTATTAAAAATTAAAATATAAATTTTTTATTTTAATGTAAATATTATATTTTATATTTACTGTTGAAATAATTAATAAATTTGCAAATGTTGATCGAGTTTGCTTATTTAAATTATTACAACTATAAACTTGTTTATTTCTTAATATTTTTTTTGAACTAAAACGTCTCAGATTTTGCATTGCAAAAGTAAACATTTTAAAATTATATTCAATTGATTCATCCATGTTTATTTTTTTATAATTTTTTATTATATTTTAACAATTGTATTATAATTTCAAATATATTAACTCAAATTTTGTAAAATTTTATTAAATACAGCAAATTATTTTATTATTGTAGAGTTAATTAAATTATAGATTAAATTATAGCAATCTAATTTTATTAAATATTAAATAAAATAGCATTTTTACTTTTAATTAAAAAATTAATTATAATATATTGATTATATTGATAAAAACATTTATAAACTATTTATAATATATTTTTATAATAAATTATATGTCATTTTAATAAATTATTTTGAGAACAACAAAATAATTAAATATTATTTTTTCAATAAAATAAATTTTTATAAAGATTATTAAAATTAATTAATAATTAAATTACAATTATTTATTTATTAATGTTTTTATTAAAAATATTATTAAATTTAAAATTAATAAATAAATTTGAGGCGAAGCTGATCTCATCTTAGCTTTAATTTAAACTTTATTTACAATTATTTGTGTTTCATAGTCAGCGCTCACTTACTGCAAGTCATATCTTTAAACTGTACTTGATTAATCGCTACTATGATTTACTTAGCGCTATTCATGCTTATAAACTGTACTTGCTTATATGCAACTCATAGCGCGACTCATAACTCTAAACTGTACTTGATTAAATTGACTAAATTGACTAAATTTAAACTGTGAAAAAATTGATTGATTAAATAAAATTGAAATAATAGCCCAGTTTAAGCGACAGTTGTTAACAAACTTATTTTTACAAATAAAATTTATTAAAATGTTCAAGTTGACAACTGCAGATAAAAAAATCCAGATTTGAACTTCAAATGGTCCAAACAATGATGATGAATAGCCAATCCATTCCGGTGTTGGCGTGGTAAATGTTATTGAATTGATATAGTGTGGATGTAAAAATGAGATTACTTCAGCTCGATCGTTTCGAATAGTGAGATGACCAATACCTATGTCTGCTGTCTATGTATATCAAAACACAATTAATTAATACCTATTCATTAAATTAATTTAAAATTGTTTTTATTATAAAATTTGTTTATATTTATATTATTTGTAAAACTTTAAGTATTAATATGATGTAATTTACATTACGCTGCACGTTTCCAATTATACTGTACTATCCCAAATATTATTTGATAGCTTTTTGCCCCAGTTTCTATGGCAATCAATGAATTCAAACGTAAAATTTAAATATTTGCTAAGCGTTTCTAAAATTTTGCCCTCGAATCCTTGAAGCTTAATTTTAAAATTAAATTGGTCAATTGTTTGAAAAATAAATGGCGGTATCTATTTAAATAACAAATTTTAGTAATTTTAAAAAATTTTAAAAAATTGTATAAATGTTTTAATTTACCCTATTCGTTGCAACAATTAATTTAATTCCATTTAAATTATTTGTTGTCATTTTAAAATTTAAAACTGCACATATTTTATTATGAATGAATTAAACCAATATTTTAAATAAATAAATCAATATTTTTATAATAAAGTAAAATAGATTGATACCAGAAATAAAATGAAAATTTTTATAATTATATAAATTTTTACATTTATCATATCAATCAATATAAAAAGAATTAATATTTGATATGACATTTATTAAGATATATTATTATTGACGCAAATAAATGTTAATATTATTTATTAAATAAGTATAAATTTACAAACATATAAACCAGGGTGTCCAACTTTTTGCCTTGGACAAACACATAATTTTATTATTATGTTTAAAATGCAAAGTGGGATTCTTAAACATTAAAAAATATTTTATAATTTTTAAAATCTTAATCTGAACAACTCAGTTCAAACCTGAACGGGTTTCCAGGCAGGCTAGCGCAGTGGTCACGGCGTCCGACTTTAGTTAAGTTTAACTTAGCTAACTGGTAGTGGATTCAAACCCCGTCCAAGTTAATTATTCTTATAAGAAGTTTAATAGTGTATGGCGAGGACAAGATGACCAAGAGCTGGTTACCAATTTGGTAGTGTATGAGCGGTTTAGCCACAAACTATGTTTAGGTGTATGCTCTGAAAACTGTGACTATAACCCGCCCCCGCTATCATATCTCACGATACAAGTGACAATCCCTGACTGGGTTGAAATCACCGATTGTGCAGAAAAAAAGTTCTCTGATGTGATAAAAAATTAAATATACCTGAACAGTTGGCCACCATGACATAAATGTTTTTTAAATAATTTATTGCAAAAATTATATAAAGCTTAATTATTATTATATTAAATAATTATATATATAACTGTTTTAAGTATTTTCTATAAATTATAAATGTGTAAATATGTAATCAATAAATACATAATTAATGATATTTTCTAAAAATTGCCAATTCAATTAATGAAAATATAAACTGTATCTAAAACATAATCTTAAATAAAAAGTATTATTTGTATCAATATATAATAAAAATTTATAAAAAATTAATAAAATAAAAAAAAACCTCCCTCCCTCTTTCCCTCCCTCCCTCCCTCACTCTCTTTCTCTTTCTTGCTCTCTTTCTCTCCCTCACTCTCTTTCTCTTCCTCTCTCTCTCTTTCTCTTTTCCTCTCTCTTTCTTTTTTTCCTCGTTTTTATCAATTATTAAATTTAAATAATATTATTTATTTAAGTTATGCAATTAATTAGATTTTTATTAAAACTAACACTTACACTTTAATCTTTAACCTTGAAAGGTTTTTAAACAAATTATTTTATAAAAATCTATTTCCACAAAATTGGCGATCTCATGCATTTATCCATTTTAAAAATTCTAAACATTTTGTGCCAAAAATGACAAATAATAAAAAGATAAAATTGTTTTAGAAATATGTAAATTTAATATTTATTTTTAAAATTTAATAATGCACAAATTTTTAACATAAAAAACAATACAATAAAATATTCAAATTAAATTACAAAATTCAAGTGTACAAAATGTTTAAATTAAAAAATACTTAGGTTACACTATAGGATACAAGCGCATATTATATATTTAAATCGTGTGACAATAGTACTGCTCAAGGATTAACATATTTTAATTTTAAAGTCGATTGTTTTAATCAACAAAATAATATTTGACCTTTCGATTGCTATTACTTTAATTTAAAAAAATAAATAATATCTAAAATAATATAATAATTTAAAGCAAAAAATTCAAGGCTACAGCTATGCAACTTTTCGAGTAACTGTAGTCGAAAAGGATTGTCTGTATAAAACATTAATAATAATATTTTTGCATTTTATTATATGTATTAAAGTTATGTATTTATGTTCTAAAATGTTTTGAGACATCTCTGCTTAACAACACAATAATATAAATAGTAATGTTGTAATGGTTTTACTAAAATCTAAATTAAGTTTAATAAATATTATGTGTTTTCCTCATTAAGGAATAAACAGTTTTGCTACCTAAAATAAAAATATATTAATATTTCAATTTAATATTAAAATTAATTGATTTTTTGTAGATAACAAAAATGTTTGTTTAAAATAAATTTACATCAAAACACGAATTCGATAACAACATAAAATATACGGATCTTGATTATTATACAATTGTTTTTAATATCATTAAAATTATAAAATTTATTATGATAATAATTTTATCTTTTTTTTGCTTTTTTCTATACTGTATTTTGTGTTTTTTTTTTAAATTCTGTTAAAAACTAACTACTTTAAATAGTTTTTAATTTGTTCTAAATTAAAAAGTTTATTAAAATTTTATTATTTTTCTATATTTTATTAAATTTCTAAATATTAAAAAATTATTATAATTTGAAATATTATATTAATTAGTAATATATTAATTTATTATCATATATATATATTACTTTTATAAAAACACTCCCAAACTATAATCCATATTTTATATTTTATTTTAAAATACTATTCGTTAATATAATTTTCTATAATATTACAAAAATAATTTTGTCAAGTTATTATATACAAAACTCATTTTAATAATTGTAATTTAAACAATTCGTAAGATTGATAGATTTATTTAAATATATATTTTAAAAAATTGGTAATAAAATTAAATATATAATATATATTTAAAATAATCATGACTGAAAATAATCATTACATCACAAAAATAATGATTTTTGCGTTACAACATATAAACAGTTTTAGAGCAAAACAAATGAGACAACATGAACAAGTTTATTATTGTATTTTTTCAAACATACAAAATCAAACCACAATTGCTGATACATTATTAATCACAGTTCGTTCGGTAAATATAATAAAATAATATATATTGACTACATTTAAAAATTATTAAAATTTAATTTTTATAGGTTAATAAATTTTTCGAAAGTTTATTTCAATATTTAATGTGTCATCTTAATTTTAATATATCTATCGAATCGATAAAAAGAAAAAATAATGAAATACTGGTATTAAAAATGTTTAAAATAATAATTTTGTAATTGTTTTAACTATATTTGCTTTTAATTTAAGCTAATAATAATTTAATAAATATGTCAATGTTTATTTTAATAATTAAAAATTTATTATTTATTTTTATTTAGAAAAATGAGCTCTTTCTAAATGAAATTTTTATTAATACAAACCGTATTTTCACTGCAATTCAAATACCAGTTAAGCAGACATTTTCAATCGAGATATTGACTATTAAAGTCATTTTAAAAGATGATTCCTATTTTTCATTTGTACATATTTTTAATTACCAAGTAAGAATAGATTTAAATTCTAAAATTGTTATATGCTATTTTTACTATAATTAATGGAAATAACAGCATGTTGATTATATTTACCGTATTTCCGCGCATTAATTTGCATGTCCTTATAAGTCAGTTTGACCATAATTACAAAAAAGCCTTTATGATGTTATCAAAATGTACATATTGCCATGCCAGAAGACAATAATTGTATTATATTAAAATAATTGTATTATAAAGGTGAAAAAATAGCATTTTAGATTTAATTTTTAAATTAATAAAATAACTATAATATAATAATAACAATTAGTAATTTTTATATTTATGATAGGTATGGATTTTACTTATAATGTTAATAATTATAAATACTATTTTGTGGTATTTTTTAAGTGATTGTCAAAATAATTTTATTGGAGTAATAATAAATATTTATAAAAGTTTACTAGAACAAGATATTAATTTTGATAAATTTTTTGTTAAATATGGCAAAAATTACTTAAAATTTATAAATAATTTACAAATAATAATATGGATTCTAAGCGCAAGTATTCTCACGAAATGCTTTTTAAGTCTATTATTGGGAATATATTCGACACAAAAGTATATTCCATTGATTGACTCATTAGAAGATATTATCGCTAATAATGAGATAAAAATCTTTGGACAGAATCTAATTAAAAAATTAAATAAACCGTTTGAATGGAATCAATATTATTATCAAAAATTTAAAAACAATTTGTTCAATAAGAATAGATTTGAATTAATACAAAATCAAAATAAATTATTAGATGGCAAAATTGTTTATATTTGTGATACAATTACCATGATGCAACTAATTAAATTATTTCAAACAATATATCCAAATGTAATGATAGCTTCGAATAAATATTTGCAATCGTTTAAGAGTTATGCAATCCATAAGTACTATCCTTTTCGTCGGGAAATAGTGTCTGGGTAAATATATTTTGTAATTTTAATTATTTTATATTGGAAATTACATTTAATAATAAATAATCTAAAAACAATCGTTTAAAATTTTTTTAATAACTTAAAAATCTCATAATATAATATTTGTTGAGTAATGTATTTAATATTATTTTGTGTTAAAAAATTATAACTTATAAAACATTTTGTGGTTCTTTGCTCTTATTTATGCACAAAACTCTTTATAATAATTTATTTAATTGCTAATTTTTGTTTTTGTTTAAATTATTTAATAAGCGGTAGATTTAAAATTACATGCTATCCCATTTTAAAATAAATTTTTTTGTAATTAAGTTTAGTTTTTTAAATATTCTATTTAATTTTAAATTTTCTTAAAAAGTTTTGTTTTCAAAATATATTTTAATTTAACAGGCTTAAAATTTATATTGAAAATGGTTTATATGCTTATGAACAATCAATTAAAGAAATTGCTTTGGATTTAATAGGAAGACTACAAAAAAGTGCAATTGAATTAATTGACTTAACAACTGTTAAAATTTTAAAATTAAAAGATGTATTTAAAGGAGTATTTTCTCCATTAATCTCTGGGTTTATATTATCATTAATTTGTCTAATTTTTGAGTTTATTTATTAATTATTTAGAAATAAACAAGCTAAACAAAACAAAATGCGCATTATCAAAGTTTGCTGAAAAGTATTAATAAAATGAGATATAATGACATATTTGAGATAAAATAAAGAAATAAACATATATTATAATTAGTTTTTATTTATCTAGCCTAATTAATGTCCCAATTTTAATTATTTTTATCATAATATTTTGTAATTTAATCTTGATTGTCTAGATAATACATATAGTTTGCATATTGTGGTTTTGGTTAATATAATATTCTTAAAATTAAAATACATTGTACTGTAATTAATTACCTGTATTTACCTGTAGTTAAAATTTGTTTTAGTTTAAAGCATCAATTAAACAATTGCATTTAAATGCTATGGTTTAACAAAATTATATCGAATTATTACCCTCAATTAAATTTATTTTTGATTAATTACATTTATTGCATAACACATATTCGGAATTATTATTACAGTCAATCCCACTTACAACGAACGGCTCGGTTCCACCAAATTTGCTCGTTATAACCGGGATTCGTTATATACGATTATAACTTAATGTATATTGCTATTCCGTTCTTAATTTCTGTTCGTTATAAGCGGGTATTCGTTATAAGTGGGTTCGTTATAAGTGGGATAGAGTGTATTTGTTTTGGAATTACATAACAAATGCATCTATCTACACTGTGTGTATTAGTTTTGTTTATACAATTTAATAATAATAAAAACTAGTTAATTTTCTATTTATTAATAAATTATTTAAATTAATTTTAAGACATTCCTCCATTATTAATAATTAACAAATGTTTGAAATTAATTTGCATCTAGTTGATATAATAATTGTAAAATAAAATGCAAATTTGTCAAATGTGTACTTTGAAAACTTTAATTGTTAAATCCTTAAATAATAAAACTGGCATATTATAAAATTAACATTATAATTAAAAACCATATATAAATAATATTGTTGTTATTAAAAAATAGTTTGAGTAAATATATAATAAAATAAATTTTAAAATATTTTCTGAATTTATTTTTTTAAAAACAATATTTGAAAATAATAACTGTATTAATGTTTGTAAACCAAATACAAAATGTTTGACATTATATGATAAAAAGATTAATTTTTAAAAAACAGGTAGTTCTTTTAATATTGGTAAATTTAATTGATAGATGTGTTTCAGTTGCTGTTTTTTTTATATTTATTTTTATGCAATTTATTATATATTATCTAACTTTATATTTTAAACTTAATTACTCACTGATAACTGTATTAATGTTTGTAAACAAATAACAAATGTTTAATAAAGAGACCAATGAAAAACTCAAAAATAATCTCGATTAAAAATAAATAAATTTAGAAATTACTAAATAATACATTTGTAGAATTATATTTTATCAAATATTTATTTTAATTATAAAAATATAATTTTAAAATAATTTAAATATAATTTTTTAATTTAGTTTATTTAAAACAATTATTTAAAATAAAGTTATCTTCGAATAAAAACAATTAATAGAATTGGCGAATCCAGTGGGAGATAAGGGGAGGAATTTTTCCAAAAACTTATCCAAAAAACCAAAAGGTAGGAATTTTTTTATATTTACAATAAAACTTTAACAAATTTAACTGGATTTAAACCGAATTCAAACTAAATTTAATTGAATTTAAACTAGATCTAGCATTAATTTAGAAAAATATTCCTTAGTTTTGGCCTAAAAAGCCCAAGTACTCAAAATTCTATATATGTAATAAAATGTTTCAAAAAATAAAAACATTATTAAAGTGAGATTTACAAATAAATATATTTTAAATGCATAGTACAAATGCTTTATATTTAATGGCTCAAATATATTTTTATTTTTATTGATTGTTGGTTTTAATCGAAAATATGTCCGAAAAAATTTCTCATTCCAATAATTAATTAAGCCACTTTTTTGTATATCAAAAAGCCTGTAAAATTAAATTTAAATTAATAATTTAAAAAATTTATTAGCAATAAAAATATATATATTTGTCTTACATTTTGTTAAAAGTATTCTTATATTTAAATTCTTTATGCACAACAAAGGCAAAAAGAGCAAGTGAAAAACTTGAATCTCTGTTAGGCAAATCATGTTTAATTTTATGTTTGTAAATTGACCATTGATTCAATAATCTTTCTCCAATATAAACATATTTTGGTGGATTAAGTTTTACAATTTTCAAACCGTGTTTTGCATCAGTATACTTTAAAAATTTGGCATGTTTAGTGTTATTAATAAAATTTAAATCCTAAATAAATAAATATTTATTAATTTTACATTTAATTTAAACTAATTTTTTACTATATTATTAATACTTTAATTTTTGGAATAAAATAATATTCCCTTGATTGAATAATAATTATTTTTCCCGATTTTGCCGAAGACACCAAATCATCAATTGTTTCAATTTTTTCCGAATACTTAGTGAATGTCATTTGCGAATAAAGAGGAATACAATAGAGTGCACGTAAAATAAAACATGTTAAAAGCCAGCATATAATTGTAATTTTGGCAAAATAAAATTTTGCATTAAGTGAAAAAATTGATTGATTTAATAAAATAGTAATAATAGCCCAGTTTAAGCAACTGTTTTTAACAAAATAATTTTTGTAAATAAAATTTATAAAAAAGTTCAAGTTGATAAATGCAAATAAAATAATCCAGATTTGAACTTCAAATGGTCCAAACAGTGATGATGAATAGCCTAGCCATTCCGGTGTTGGCGTGGTAAATGTCATTGAATTGATATAGTGTGGATATAAAAATGAGATTACTTCAGCTCGATCATTTCGCTAGTAAGATGACCAATACCTATGTCTGCTGTCTATGAGTATCAAAACACAGTATCTATTCATTAATTTAATTTAAAGTTATTTTTATTATGAAATTTGTTTATATTTAAATTATTTATAAAATTTTGAGCATTATATAATTTACTTTACGCTGCACGTTTCCAATTATACCATCCCAAGTATTATTTGGTAGTTTTCTGCCTCAGTGTCTATGGCAATCTATAAATTCAAACGTAAAATTTAAATATTTGCCAAGCGTCTTTAAAATTTTGCCCTCGAATCCTTGAATTTTAATTTTAAAACTAAATTGGTCAATTGTTTGAAAAATAAATGGCGGTATCTATTTGAGTAACAAATTTTATTAATTTTAAAATATTTTTTAAATTTATGTAAAAATTTTAATTTACCCGATTTGTTGCAACAATTAATTTAATTCCATTTAAATTATTTGTTGTCATTTTAAAATTTAAAACTGTACATTTTTATTATGAATAGGGTAGATAAATATTTTAAATAGAGTAAATCAATATTTTTATAATAAATTAAAATTTTTTTATTTTTTCAAAAGCAATCTAGTAAAATAACAAAAATAAAATAAAATATTTTATAAATTAAATAAATTTTTACATTTCTTATATCAATCATTAATATTAAAAGAATTAATATTTGATATGGCACTGTTAAAACTTGTTATTATTATTGACGCAAATAAATGCTAATATTATTGACGTAAATAATTATACATGCATATAAACCAGAGTTGCCAACTTTTTGCCCTGAACAAACACAATTTTATCGTTATGTTTAAAAAGCAAACTGAAATTTTTAAATATTTAAAAATATTTAACAATTTTTAAAATCTTAACCTGGACAATCCAGACCAATTCTGAACGGTTGGCCACCATGACACTAGATTATCATTATAATTTATTAATTAGCAAAATTGTTTATTGATTAACTAAGTATATATATAACTGTTTTAAGTGTTTTCTTTTTTTTTAATAAAAACTAAAAAAACAATATTTTTTGTAAATATCTATAATTATTAAATAATTATAAATATCTTCAAAAATACGAGTTCAAGGTTTTATTAATAATTTGTTTTATTAAATTTTAAAATTATCTATTTAAAAAAATTTATAAATTTACATTTTAAAAAATAAATATGATGCAGTTATATTAATATAAATAACTCTAATTAATTAATTTAATAAAATATTAAATATCTATTTGTTTAAAGTTTTTATTTTGTTTAAACTAATAAAATTTTAATGTTTTGTATTTAATTTCAAGAAAAATAATAATATTTTTTTGGTTAATTAAGACATTTTTGACATTAATTGAATAAATATTGTAAATACAGTGTGTTGAACAATTTGTGCATATAACTAAATTCTTTATTCCGCAAAATATTTAGACAAAATGTATATTAAATTAAAATTGAAAATTAAAAAATAAAAATTTCTTGATTTTGTGTGAAGAGAATAGTTATGAATAGTGATTCGCAAACGTTCCAAAAAATAATATGCGCGGCAAAAGTCGGGAATATCAAATATATAAAACAAATTATATAATTAACCCGTAAAATACATTTAAAAAAAAATTTGTTTATATATTTATTATATATATATATATATTTAAAATTTTACAAACATTTAATAATCAAATATACAGTACAATAAAAACAGAGATTAAACCGTGTTACCAACTTGTTATTTTAAAACACATGCGTTAAGATAACACAAATCCCTATAGTCTTTTGATAAGATAAGCAATAAATTTAATCATTTATTTTTTACTTATATTAATTTGAGTTTTGCAAAAATAATACTTAAGTCAAAAATAATATTGTTTTGTCTGAAGTGATTGAATGTAAAAATATTAATTATTTAGATTTTAATTGTAATTTTAAAACAATTATTTTTAAACTTTTATAATTGAAAATAATAGTGTTTTTTCTGAAGTGATTAAATGTTAAAATAATAATTATATAAATAAAAATACTATTTTAAGAAAATAGTATTACAAAATAATTATTTGTTTATTATAATAATTTCTTATAATTAATTTTTAAAAAATTTATATTCAATTAAAACAAAATGTTTTTAAATTTTAGATAATTGTATTTTGAATTAAAAACTTTTAAAATAATATTTGTTTTTCTATTTTTGATACTCCCGACTTTTGTCTCGCATATTATTATTTGGAACGTTTGCGAATCACTAGTTATGAAACAACATTATTTTAAATTTTGCTAAAAAAATTTTAGAATCAAGCTAATTTTTGTAATATTGTATCAATTGCTGTTTATTTTTATTTACATTGTTGTATATGTTTAACGTCTCAAAACAGATTGACGTATACTTTCATTTAAAAATATTTGTGCAAAAATAAGATCACAATTTAACAGAAGTTAGCGTACTTCATTTTACTTTAAAGTTTTACTTTTTAGTTACACAGTAATTTGATAAATTTTATTTAAATATTTTAAATAATTTAAATTTAACCCAATAAGTAAATTACTGATTTATAGTTTGCAACTCTTTATATTGATAAATAAATTTATTGATTTAATAATTATGCATAAAATACTGTTATTAAACAAATATTAAATAAAAACTCTTGTTTTTAATGTACCTTCCAAGTTTTATAATAACTTTATCAATAACTGTTTGATATGTAATTTGCTTAATAGTAAAATTAATTTAATATTTAAAAATGTAAATTGTAGATTTATAAATATAAACATTTAAAAACAATTATATGTACGGTTTAATAATAAAAATTTTATTTATTATTTAAAATATTTTAATTTATAAATTATTTATTAGTTATTTAATAACTTTATTTATATTGATTATTAATTTCCTGTTATGTCTAATATAGAAGATAATAGTTAAAAATATCAGTAAATGCATAAATTAAATATAAATTTATGTAACTTTATAAATAGCTTGCTGTGTTTGAATTAACATAACTTATACAAATTCAGATTAATTTTTTCAAATTGCATTAACATAAATAAAAATAAATTTTTTACTCAAGCTTGTCTTATTTTTTCAAAACGAATTCAACAAAATTTTATCCTAGTAAAAAGCAAAATTAGTTATGACATTAATCAGTTTATTTATCAACATATGGCTTTTATTTATGTTGTTGAATAACCTTTATATATATATATTAAATAAAAAATTAATTAAATTGTCTATCTGAAACATGTGTTCGAGCACTTGTTTATCAAATTGTTTACTTGTTTTAGTTATTTTGTTTGTTTTTAATCAGAAAATTAAGTTTATTTGCAAATTACAACAAGAAAATGCATTTTACTGTAGACTTTGCTATAATATTTGTTCTAGTTACTATTTTATTTGTATTTCTATCATTGTTGTATTGGTGTTTTAGAAATAAAAAATTTAAATTTAATTTTAAATTAAGACAAAAGTTTAATAGTTGCAAGCAAAGTTGTACGGATGGAATAATATAATAAAATAATTGTATAAAAATATATATTATATTTTTAAAAATTATATTTTTGTTAAATTATGTCAAAATTGATTTAAATGTGTTAATTAATTAATTATATAACTAAGTATTTAAATATACAGTACAGTCTAACTGCTAAGTGTTAACCTGCTTATTATGAATATCCGCTTATAGTAAATAATTTGCTAAAAACTAAGTTTAAATATATTATACAATTTTGATTGTTTATAATAAAACTTGCTTATAATGAACAATTATTACAGAACCAACCTGGTTACTTTATCCGAAACAGACTGTAATTAAAAATAAAGTTTAAACTAAAAAAATTTAAACTCAGAGCTAAAAGTTTAATATAAATAGATTATAATACAATTTAGTACTTTTATATATATAATTTTAAATATGCATTACAATGTAACAACCGTATCATAAAAAGTACTAAATATGTTTTACAATAATAACACCATTTAAATAACACTATTATGAAATGAATGTAAAAAACAAAGTAAACAAAACAAACAGTTGTTTAGAAATCAAAATTAAAAACAAAATTAAATCCGAAAACCGATTCAATAGAACAACAATTACGACAATAACTGCAAAGCAATGAACACTCGAAGTACGAAACGTAGCGCTAATAACACCAGAAATAAAAACATTGTTTGGATTCAGACGTCGGACACAATCGTCGAACCGATTGATCCGAAAGCCGAACAAATTGGCGATAAAGTGGTCGACAGTTCCGAACCGGAAGAATGCGATCGATTGGTGGCCGAAGACGATGACCAACCGATTGAAGAGACCGTTGAGTCTGAAGACAATAATGAGATTAATAGTCAGACTCAGGAATACATACATACGATAGAGTCGATTGAGGAAACGGGTGCCGAAGAGGAGATGTGCTCTGAATCGGGTGCGGGTGTGGCTCAGGCCAATGAGTTGGTGAATGAGTCGAACTCGGGTTCGGTTGACTCATTGGCCAACTACTGGACAGAAGAGCCGATCGGAAGGGACGGGAAGATTGAGTTCGCCTGTAAGGTCGAGTTGTGCTCATTCCGGACCCAATCCGAGTGCTCTATACGTAAGCATACGGTCAAACACCAGAAGCCGTATATGTGTTCGTTCATCGGTTGCGGCCAACGCTTTACCGAAACCCGGGATCTGTTGACGCACTTCAGTGCCACTCATCTCGAGACCGAAGCCTTCAAATGCACGTTCGCTGACTGTATGCAGAAGTTTAAGGATATTAAGGCTCTGACCGACCATAGGGTCACTCATGTCTCGCATACGACTCAACTCATTAAAGCGAATAAACACTA
>JAQFXP010000779.1:0-24682 GCA_034693685.1 Belba bartosi
GTAGGAATCCAGCACATGTTTGAATATTCAATTATACATAATATATATGTTTTGTACAGTCTTAAAAAAGTTAAACCGTTAACATTTTTACATACATGTTTAAGAAAATTAAATTTAAAATAAGCTTTTGAAACAATATCTAAACAGTGATAGTTAAATAACATTTTTGTGTCATAAGTAACCCCGACATAAGTAAACTTATAAGTATTTAATATATGAGTGAAAATTCTAATTTAATTATTTAATTACAAGTTTTGATAATTTTATTTTTAAAAATTAAATCCTTGAAATTGAAATTAGAGTAAAAAAAGAAACAATCTAAATTAATAATTAGACTTGAATAAATTTGATTCAAAAAAGTGAAGAGACAACTAATCCAATCAAAAATTATCGAAAGTAAGTTTGATTCAAATTGCCATTCCCATCACCCAGGGCATTTGTGCATTTGCAAACCAGTCTTTATAAGTTATTTTTAATACAACTTTAGTCAAACTATTTTTCGGTTTTCAAAATTAACATTTTATTTGACAGTCGTATTACAGGTATATATAAAACGCATTTTCGTATCAACCGATTCAACACAAATCGCTAAGTTTTTCGTTTTCTTTGGTTTTATATATACCGTATAAATCGATCGGAAAATTAAATGTAAGTAAATTTTGTTTTTTATGCTTATTATTCAGTAGTTATTAATAACTTTGAATTAATAATTATTATAAAACTATTAATATAAGTTTTAGAGAAAAATAAATAAAAACTTTTGTATAGCTGCCAGAAAAACGAACAAAAATTAAAAATTTATTATTATTTTAAATATCAATTATCTGTAAATTTCCTTCAAATTTGTTATTGTGTTTAATATAAATGCTATTAATCAGAAATATATATTTTTATAGCATTCGTATAAATAAGCTATTAGTCGAACAATGAGTGTTTGTTTGGTTTTATTTATTTTTATTTATGATATGAGAGATAACTACTGTGTGATAGAGATAGAGAGTATATATAAACGTTTATGTATTGAATACTATTGATGTGGAAGAGAGCGAGCGAGTGAGTGAGAGAGAGAGAGAGAGAGAAGAGAGAAAGGGAGAGAGAGAGAGCGAGAGAGAAGAGATTATCTGGAAATGAATACAAACAGAAAACTGAGTTTTTTGAACCGACACACAATGTGTGGCTGCAGTTAATTAACCTTTTGTGCGAAAAATAACTCAATTTTCACTCAAATGTTTTTGCAATTCAATAGGCTTTGGGTTTTCACATTATACCTAATTTGTACTAACATTTCAAACAACAAAATATTTGTGTTTTTATTTATAAAATTAGAGCTTTTATCGAAATAAACAATTTTTGTGTTGATCTTTAAATACTGTATAAAGTGAATAATCCAAATAAATCCAAGACTCTAACTGACCTAAATCCTTTTTGCCAAAATATATATGCATTTTGCCAAAAGTATCTCTGAGTTAATCCAATATATTTTATACTTTACTCTTAAAAATTGTTGATTATTTTGAAAGTATGATTATACAGCATAATTTATACTAATAAATTTGAATTTATTAGGCATATATAGATAAAATAACTCAAAATTATTTTTTACTTGCAATACTTATTTAACAACTTAAATATTTTTAAAAATAAATATAACTTAAAATATAAAACATTGTAATTATAAAATCAAAATAAATTTGTATGAATTACGTTAATAAAATTAGTTTGGTTAAATGCATAAAAATTAGCGAAATGCCTTTTGTCCAAGTTGGAAGGTTCAAATGATTCAATTGATAAACCTGTAAATTAATTCAATTTTAAAATTTATATTCTTGTTAAGAATTTTAAAAATTAATCCAAGATTAATTCAATTAAAAAAATTAAATAATTTTAATTTAATAAACATTTAATCTAACAAATCAGTTATTATGAGAGCAGTTATCAATGAAAGGGCTCAGAAAACGTATGATTAATATAAAAAAAATTGATTTTTATTGATGTCACTGAATATGTTTTTAACGCCAATACAGTATAAACTTATCAATTGCTAAATCGGAAAAACATTTTTTTCTCTTACAATTTCAATGATAAATTGATAAAGTGATGCAAAATAACACATTTCTAATATTTGACTTAATGACGCAATGAGTCTTCACTTTTTATCACTTGCTTGAACTCAACTTTTTTAACTCTTTTTTTTATTAATTACTAAAAATTCGTTTTTTGCTTATGTTTATCAATATTTTTATTTAACTTGTTTAAAAAAGTATTTATTGAGCTAACACTTTTCAAAAATATTAATAGATACAAATATTGAGATTACTTTTGGCTTTTTTTATAATATCAGTTCTAACTAGTAATATAAACTATTTTTTCTTTCCTTCATTGGCAGTTTTGACAACTAAATAATTTTATAAATTTCACTTGTGCATTACTGTAATGTTACAAGCATATTTTAATAACTTAATTTTATTCTGTATTTTTATTATTTTAATAATAATTGCTTCTTAGGTCTAATCAAAACTTTATTAAACGCTTATTAATTAAATTTTATTACAAGATTTGTAAAAAATTCTTGAAATTATCTTTATTAATCAATTCTAATTAACAAGAATTAACATAATATTAATAATAATTTTCTTAAATAATAATTTATAAGTAAATAAATGACTGTTTTTATAACATAACCTTAACATAGCAAAGTTTTATAATAAACTGTACTTGTCTGTACTGTCTGTTTGCCTCTTTATAACCGTCCCCAGTGTCAAACTAATAATTCACCAATATTAGCATGTTAGTATTTGCTGGAAACGAAGCGTTTCAATTTATCCGATATAGCACATGGACTTTTCTCAATAATACTTTACTTGAGTTTTACAAATATATTATTTTTAAACTTTTGATTTGAATTGATTAAAATTTATGGTTTAGTCAAATAAAAAAGAAAAATCAATTGTTTGTTTGGAATTAAATTAATTTATAAAATATATGCTTGTATATATATATAATTAAACAAAATGATTACTAATTAAATAAAATGTCAACATATTTCATACTTAAATCTTGATTAAATAATATAATCTATTTAAATTTATAATGCTTACTTAGGACTTAGTTTATATATTTTAAAACAATCAATAACTGACTAATCTTATCAATTTATAAAAATGCTAATTAATATAATTGACATGTTTAGATAAAATTGAGAATAATATGCAATTATTTCCAAGCTATTGATACATAAATTAAAATAATTTGAAAAAACTATTAATAACTTTTAATATTGACAAGTGTTGCGAAACGAATTGATTTTTCTAAATAACCAAAACTAGTTTTTACTAAAAGTTTATTTAAGACAAATTGCCCAAAAGCCAACTTATCTCAACTTTTTTTTACTCGTATTTTGTAATTCATTTAAATGTTTAGAAAACCTGATTTAATAACTAAGACTTAATAACATTGAAAATATTTCTAATTCACTTCGAGCTAAGGATTTTAAATTGCAAAAATGTCGGCCTTTGACGCAATTCTTAATTAACTAAATGTTTATTTATTCGGATTCTAATTAAAATAGTTTAGTCTGCAAGTATGGACACGAATTGTTTGGATCAGATCTGCTTTGATCTGCAATTAGACGATCAAATTCTGGCGGAAATGAGTGAAATGTATGTCCAGAACAGTGCGGCTGATCTCAATCAAAGTCAAACTCAATCACTAGAGACTGGTTTTGCAATTAATCAGATTTATAGCAAACCTTCAGACAATGTATACGAAAACAATTCAACTAATTATTATTCATCAAATAGTTATCATCCGTTGGCTGAAAATGCAATAATTATAGATAAGACGACAACCAGTTGTGGTGTTGACAGTCAGGAGTATTATATTGACATTGAAAAGTGTAAATTGAAATTAAGTACAAAAATTCAGGACTACTGTCACAAAATCATACGCGATATGAATACTATTGGCGTTTCTGTTATTGACAACTTTATGGAACAATTGGGAGAATTTATTCTTCAAGAAGTCACTTATCTTTACCAAACGGTAATCAAAAATCCATTCAAATTAATTGCATTTCTAAAACTAATTACTATTTTCTAAACACAACTTAACATTCAGTTAAAATATATATATAATATTACTAGTATTATATATATATATTATTATTAGTATATATATATTACTTTAAGCTATTTTCATATTAACATTAATTACTAATTAGTATTGTTTTGCATATTTAAAGGTTGTATTCAGTGATGGAAGAGTAGTTAACAATAAAATAGTCTGTGATTTAGACAATGAGAAAATAAGAGGCGATTCGATATATTGGGTGAATGGCAGTGAACCCAATTGTAAATTCATTAGTATTTTAATGACTACTTTAGACCGAATTATATTCAAATGCAATCAAATGAATAACAATGGCTTAATGGGCATCAATAGCATATCGAGTCGCACGTCGGCAATGGTCGCCTGTTATCCCGGACAAGGTCTGGCCCAACATTACCCGACTCTAGAAACGATTAAATTGAATTGAATTGCAATACTAATTGTGTTTTTGTTTGCATTGCTTAGATTCGAGGTATAAACAACACGCAGACAACACTATAGCCGACGGCAGATATATTACTTGTATTTATTACGTTAATAAAAATTGGGAATCGATTGTGAGTTTAGATTTATTTTGTTTTTAAGTATTTTTCTTAGTATTTGAATCTTATTTTAAAGTAAAAAAGATATAAATTATATATAACTTATATACGTAATACGTATATATTATACTGATATATAGAGAGACGGCGGACTATTGCGAATATATCCGTCACAAGTAGCTAATCAACAGCCGTTAAACATAGCGCCAGAGTTCGATCGACTTATCTGTTTTTGGTCGGATAGACGTAATCTTCACGAAGTTCTGCCGACAAAACGGCTGAGATTTGCGATTACTGTTTGGTATTTCGATGACGAGGAGAGGAAACGGTTTAGGGAACGGAAAAGAGCCGAAAATTTGCATTGAATTTGAATTTAATTATTATATTATTCAAAATTATTCTTCATTTCGATGTTCTTTTAAAGTAATTCCTGTTTCATATCATTGCCAGTCAGACACTACAGGAATATTTGATCTGATATTTAATTTTGATAATAATTTTCTATTCGTTTGATTTAATCCGATAACCACTAGGGATAGGAAGATATTTCTCAAGAAAATGTTAATTGTTCAATTTTGATTAAATTTACAAAAGTATTAAATAAAGAATTTTTTTAACTGGTGTAAACCATTTTTTGAAAAATCAAAAATTTATTATATTTTAAATTTAATTTACTTAAAGAGATATACCGAAAGAGAGTCTTAGATAAAAAAAATGAACAAAATTATCATTTTTTATGAATTAGTTAAACCTAAAAATCAAAAGTAGGCATAAAATTCAAGTCTTGTACAACATATTTAAGCCATAACTCTACCTTACTTTTGACAAATTATCAAGCAACTTATTTAAGTCTACAAGCAACAACACGTGTTTAGAATTCAAAACAAACTTCATTCGTCTCTTTCTATGTTCTAAAGCCATAAAATCCGGAATTATTTTATTTTATTAGAGTTATAAAAGTCATTCTAAAAGAATTGAACAGTAAGTACATAGTGTAACACATTATGTAATAATTGAATTCCAAGTGCAATAAACAAGCTAAAGTACAATTTCACTTTATAACTTTTATTTTTGTAATAATTTTGCCAATTTGTGTATATTATGTAATTGACAATTCGAGTCGTATTTCAAATACAAAATTTTAATAAATGGTTTCATTAGAAACAATATAAAAATTTTAAATTAAATTAAAATAATTAAATAAAATCTAATAAATAAATAAATAATTAATCAATTATTGTAATTATAATCTACAGACAAATAAGTTTGATTTGACCGCAAGTACAGTATCTAATAAATTATAACTTTTATGATTATATTAAATGCATTAATCTGTGGCTTATTATTATTAAAAAACGTTTAAATAAAAAAAAATAGTTTTATGGTTGTCCGCCATTAACAGGTATTGAGTTATCTTTAATCCAGACTCGATATGGCATAATGTCAATGAATTTGGCCGTATTGTTCTGATTGCAACCATTGCCTGAAGAATAAATGCCAATCAGTGTTGAAGTGTTGCCATTTGTGGCAAACAGTGGTCCTCCGAAATCGCCCTAAAATTGTTTTAATTCGATATAATTTGTTTAAAAATTAATTTTAAAAATAAAATAATGATTTACTGACCACAAAATCCTCTATAGAGTCATCCAGGTCTTGAACAACACATAACTGGTTCGAAACGGTGGGCACCTGCTCACATTGAGCCAGCTTTGCCTTTACTAATTGCAATTTGGGCTTATGTTCGATCACACCATCTATTGCACCCCAACCCGAGACATACAACTGGTCGCCCGAATGGTCTTCTTTTCCGGGCATACAAATGCTGTTGATCTTACCCTCGGCCTCATCCACACCAAACGCTTCGGTCAACGAGAGTAGCGCTAAGTTGTTGTCAAGAGTTGTCTCATCGAAGTCCGGATGAATAAACGATCGCATTGTGAATCGAAGACCTGGCGTTTGTTGGCCCGGATATAGTGCGCGCTTACGCCTGGCCCAGCCTCCTTTCGGCAAATCCACAACTCCTGCCTCTGATCTACAAAATGCTTCGTTGTTTGATCTGTAAACACAGCAAGTTTGTTTTATGCAATTAGTTTTAATTCAATATTAATCCCAAAAATAACTAATTATATTGATCATGGCAGACATACTTTCCGCCCGCGCACATAGCGCTCGTCAAAACAAAATTATTGTTAATAACGACTCCACCACAAGAATGGGCCCATTTTCCACCCGTTTTCGATTGCACCGACACCTGCCATGAAATCTCTCCAATTTCCGCATCTCTCGGGCCGTCCATATCGGCGTTGATCGGCACAAGTCCAACACCGCATTTGAGCTCTAGTGGCGCTTTCGTTGTCTTACTTCCTGGCCACCACTGATCTCCATCCAAGCCCTGACTCTCAGACACAATCGAAATAAGCAATAAAACGAAAAAATTAATGAAAATTTTTGAATTCATTTTTGGAATTCTGTTTAATTCGCTTTAGATTTTATTTAACAGTTTTTAACTTTTTCTTTTCATATCTTGGGTTTATATACAAAATTTTTTTTTATAAAACTTCAAACGCAGTAAATAAAGTCATAAAATATTCTTATTATCTATTTTTTATTATATTTTATTTATTACAGTTTTGGGGAATATTCCTCATATATTAATACTATCAATAGTATAGTAACAAGAATTACATATTTCATTGAAATTTTGTTTATTTTATTGTATCATTTGTTACAGTTTTTTCATTTAGATATCAAACTGAAAGAACGTTCAGTGCTTTATAGCTGAATCCGGTTGACATAATTATTTATTAAAAGATTAACACATATTCTTGAAATTAGTTTTTAAACTACAAAAATTTTAATTAATAAGAAATTATAAATTAGCAAATGTGCAAGCATGCTTTAGGCTCTAGACATATTTTATAACATTTTTTGTTTGACGTTTATTTTTTAATTGAGTTATTATAAAATAAAATGTTTTAAAAGTTAAAAATATACTTTTTATTATAAATATTTTATGAAAACTGTGTTTTATAAACATTTACTTTTAAACAGAATGTTTGGCAAAATTTCTCTAATGTTTTGCTTTTTCGCAATTTTGTTAAATAATACCAAAATTTTGCTCAAATAACAAAATCGCAAATTGTATTTAAAACGTTTTTTAAAAAATAATATTAACTTAACTGATGATAAGTTAATTTAAAAAGTCGTTTACATTTAAATCAAACTTTTATTAGCATGGAAACACTTGTGATATAAATTTCAAGGCTTTAACTGTAATTTAAGACTTAAATAATATTTAATAATGAGATCACTTTTTCTATACTTCATATCAATTGCTGTTTTCACAGGAAATTAATTCATAATTTGTTTACTAATTAATTGTTTGACTATTTATTACATCGAAAACAAGTGACTGAACACTAAAGACTAATCAGTTGTCGAAATAGTTTAATCAAAATAACATTCTTTTAGTCAAATAAAAGTTTTATTTGATTTACAAGTTTTTATTGCTTTGTTTTTATAATATTTTTTCTTACATTAAATCTAGAGAATCAATATTTATTGAAATGATTCACTAATTCAACAAAAATTGGATAATTTTATTTAGAAGTCATTTTGGAAAAACGCCACTTCGTCTGACAATACGGTAATACAAATACACTTTAGACTCATTTTATCAATTTCTCTGTAATTGTTGTTAAGATAATAAAAATCAAATCATAAAAATACTAATTAATTGCAATTGAATCTAAGTTTATGACCATTTAAGTGCAGTAAATGTTTAATAAATAATAACTTGAAATTTTGCGATTTTTTAAAATCAAGTTTGTATTTACTTCAAAACTCAATTGCAAAACTTTATCTTATTTTATCTTATTTTAATTTAATAATAATTTTTTGAAAAATAGTTTATTTAGTATAGGATTTGAATATATTTATCAAAATTGTAATTTAATTTTTAGAAAATTTTTAAAAATAGAATTATAGAATTTTAGATAGATAATTTGAATAGTTTATATAAATTTGGTTAGAGACATAGTAGTTTAAATATTTGTTATTCAATTAGAACTATTTTTTAAATAGCTTAATATAAAAATAAATTAATATTTTAAAATTAGTAAATAATTAAAATTAAGCAAACACAAAAAAATTAATAAATTGGCAAAAATTAGTAAATATTCGAAAAAAATAGTAAATATTCAAAACATTAGTAAATGTTAACAAAAATTAGTAAATATTAAAAAATTAGCAAATAACAAAAACAAATTAGTAAATAACAAGAACAAATTAGTAAATAATAAAAACAAACTATTAACTACAAAATATACTAAATAATAGATTTAGTTTTATTTTTGTTTAATAAATATCTAATTATCGACACAATTGCAAAACAAACGCAAATGACTGCTGAGACAAGTAGTGAGAGCAAAAATAATTTTGCAAATTTGGAAATTCTGGCTTGTTTGAAATAAACGATTGTATCAACGAATAACTTGAATACAAATAACAAAATGTATAAAAATTTATCGTAAAGTGTTTCGACATTTCTTTCAATAATACCGGTCAGTAATTCTTCGACATTTAAATCGCAATTATCTAGTCTTTGCTGAAAAAGCAAAAAAAATTTGTATAAATAGTGTAACCATTACAGACATGAGATGACTCCTCACCGGAAACTTTTCACTTTCTAATCTGTATTGTAGTCTATCTTTAAAGAGATAAACATAGAGTCCGTCACTGAATGCCGAGTCGACACTGTGTGGAAGTTTTGCATTAATTTGAGTCAAATTGATAGTTCGGTGCTTTATATGGTGTATGATTAGCTCTCCGGCGAAGAAATAAAGTTTGAATTTCCAAATTAATTCACCTGTTTGTTTGAAACATTATTTGTACAAGTTAAATTAAATTACTATTTTTATTTGAGATGTGACCTTTGAATATATAAATAAAGTCAAACTCTTTGAAGCCGTCGTAGTTGGGGTTAGTTATAGTCATCGCAGCGTCGATGCCATTGCTTAGATTATCATCAAATAGTGATATCGTCTCAATTCGATCAGATGTTCGCCATTTGTTGTCAATCATCCAAAACCACTTTTCCTTAAGAGTTACCAAAATTAGATCTAAAATAAGAGTTAATTACGAAAAGCAAACCTTAAATACAAAAGTAGTTTCAGATCTGCAATCATAAGTGATAGCATCGATGCCATCGTTAAGCAAATTATCGGTAAAATAGTCACTAATGTTAAGCTGAGAACAGAATTGACGTCTAGGGTTCAAATGCCATAATTGTCTTCTTTGGAATACAAGTTGAGATCCATTATTAAATCCAGTTATGCCATCGATTCGAATCTTTTGGTCAAAGTTTTTGCAAATTAAGTCTTTGCTATTGTTTGCCTAAAAGATTGCAATTAATCTAATAATTGGGTTTTTACTTCAGATTTGAGACAAATTTACATTTGATTTACTCGAGTTATTAGTAAAAAATAGCAAAAATGTAAACAATTTAATGTTATGCAAAGATTTCATTTTATTTATAAAAACATTATTCAAATTACAAACTTTTAATTAAATTCATATTTAGTTATTTAAAAATTAAATCAAATACAATGATAGAGGACTAAATTTATTTTGATTTTATCCTTTCAAACAAGCATTTAGATTACGATAGTTTAAACAAAAATTTTAATCTGTAGATTAATAAATTCGAGTTTCAAATACTACAATAAATATTAATAAAAATAAACTCTTACGCAAATTTTAGTTCAATTTAACAGATGATTTTTTCTTGATAATAATTTAAGCCTGTATTTGCTTAATTTTGTAAATAAATAAATAATCTGATTAAGTAAGTTGATTGATAAAAATTTTGACTATTATAAATTTATACTCATAAATAATAAGTTAAATATAATTAATCTGTAAATGTGTTTTAAGTTGAGATATTTTTAGGGATGATCTAATTTACTAAAATGATTATTTAGAAAATCTATACTTAAACGATAAAATTAAGAGTAGCAATGAAATGGATATGGCCAAAATTAAAATAATACTTTGAAATTTTGGCATTTAAGTTTTAAGCAAGAAAGTTAATCCCTTTTTATGATTTACCTGGTTAACATTAAAAAAATTTAATAAAGAATATTATTAGATAATAAGTATAAATCTATAATGCAAATTTAAACTTTTTTATTTTTAACTTGTTAATAAATATAAAGTCGCCTAAAGTTTATAATAATTTTGTAGAAATATCTTGATAATTTTTAAAAAATTTTAATTAAAACAAATTAGTTTTACAAATAAGATGTATTTGTTAAATTAAAAATATTAGCATGCGTATTTAAATAGTAGCATTTTTTCCTGGAAAAGTTAGCCGTTTCCTTGACTGTATGTACAGTATATATCAAATGAGTGAATAATTAAAAATTTTTGAACAATCTCAAAAATATTTTGATTGTATTTTTCAACTTTTACCTAAATTATACAAACATCAATCATATTTTTATTGAAACATATTAAACGTAAGATTTTAAATATATATAACATACATAATATCATTGTCAACATTTAAAATCCGGTTTAATTTATAATTTATATTAACCTTAAACTTGAAAATTTACCAAATATTGACAATTATATATTATTAGTTGATTTCAAATTGATTATAAACAGATAGCATTTAAGATTATTAGTTCTTAACATATTATTAGTGGTTAAGATTTTTTTAAATTGCATATAGATAATAATAATAAAGTTATTTAGTATATTCAGGGTTGTTGAAAAAATCATCTGACTAAATCATGGGAATTAGTAATATAACAGTTGATAAAAAATTTTGAGAAAATAAATTACTTGATTTTGTCATTTAAAAACTAATAAACCAAAAAAGTAAGAAAATGGGTGTGGAAAATGCTCCGGGCTTATATTGTAGTTAAATTTGAACTAGTTTTAAACGAATAAAGTTTTTATGCCTAGAATGTGAAATCCTTGAATCAAGATAACTTTACTTTTATTTAATTCAGTTTGATGGTAATATGCAAAAACGCATAATAAACACATTAAAATTGATTTTGCAAGTTTGAGCAAGATATAAGTCTAAAAATAGTAGCAATTAATAAAGAGTTGAAAAGTGCGGATCAGATCTGATGTCACGTATCTATAGCTCGCAGACAAGAAAGTGATGCGAATATTAAGATTGAAGTTTTGAAATATATTTTTCTAATCCTTGACAACCAATCAAATCAGATATAAAGTGAATGATTGATATTTGCAGTCATTTAAAGAAATTTCCAAATTTATTAGATTTTGATGACTTTTGAATTCGAGTTTAGCTTTAATTCAATTTAGTGCACATTTCTGACTGATTAGGAATTACTGCATAATTTCGTTCAAATCTTTTTTCATGTATTCAACACTGTTTTAGAAATTTAAGAAAAATTAATGAAAACAACTCGACTTGTGTGGCACTACACGTAGTAGATATACAAATAGTAAAAAGTAATTAAAAGTTTTGATTTTTAAAAATGTTTTGAAACACTTTTTTCTTATTTTGGGAAAATATTTCTCTTTTTCACTCACTCTTAACAAACCTTCAATTTTCTGAATTCATATTCAATTTTCTCGTTTTAATCCTTGAGTTGTATTGAGAATTAATTGTGGATATGATATAAGTATTAATTAATTGAAACATAATTTTATATAAAAACTTTAATTACATTGTTTGGTATGTTTTGTCTGTGATTTATGCAGCGATGGACGCAAACTGTTTAGTCGAACAGAACTGTGGTTTAGATCCAATACTATGTGATTCAACAATCGATCATTTGATCGAATTCGAACCGTACGACACGAAGTCATTCAATCTTTTTGAAGAGATTATCGATTTTTCATCAATGGATTCACTGCTAGAACCGGAACCAATAGTTAGCCCATTTGTGTCAAAAGATTCGTCAATAATGAAAAAGAGTTCGATTTCAATGTGCAATCAATTTGATTACAGAAGAAGTGAGTTTATGCCACAAACAAAGTTAGACAACATTTGCGAACAAATTGTGCAAAAAATGAATTGTTTGGGAATTTGTGTAATCGACAACTTTTTAGATGATATTGCGCCTCATATTCGCAATGAAGTTCATAGTCTTTATAATTCAGTATGTTCATATTTGATTGATTTGGTTTTTTAGTTTAGCATTAATTATAAGTTTGCTTTTGACACCACTTTTAGGCAGATTTTAATTATGGAATGCTTTTGAATAGCAATACAATGAGGAATATAAGGGGAGATCTGATCTATTGGATTACAGGCAATGAATCCAATTGTAGACATATTCACGAATTGATTCGAATTTTTGACTTAATTGTGTTTAAATGTAATAAAATGAGTAATAATGGACTGATGGGTGTTTATAACATATCCAGTCGTACCCCAGCTATGGTTGCCTGTTATCCTGGCAATGGTAACTAAAATTATATATAAACTAACTATTTTGGAATTTTTGCTTAAAAACTAATTTTAATTTAAAATAATTGCAATTTTATACGAATAGGTTCTTGTTTTGTCAAACACGCAGACAATTATTCCGGTGACGGCAGATGTATTACTTGTATTTATTATGTCAATAAGGATTGGCAGTATTTGGTCAGTTGAACAATAAATAATTTTCAACAATTGCTCTAATTCTAACTTACAATGACTAGCTTTCGCTTGCTTACAATTTTACTACAATTCTTTATTTTTAAAGATATCTAGATGAGGTTATTTTGAAAAATAAATTAACATGGTAAAATTTGTTTTAAATAGGCTAGTAATAATTTTCATACAAAAAAAACAAACTGATAAAAAAAATCCATTTTTTGTTTCTTTAATAGAAATCTTACTATTCTAAATCTTAAACTGTTATAATTAATCTTTAATTAAAAAATAGTTTTAAAATTAATAATAAACTTTAAATAAATTTTTTATATTATTAGCAAGTACTATTTAGTAATACAAAAATTATAAAATTTAATACTTTGTAAAATGAATCAATTAGTTTAAAATTATTAACAAACAATATTTTATTTAGTTATAAGTAGGCCTGGCACAAACCTAAGAATTGAAAGTGTAAGTTAGCTTTTTTAATGTTTATTAAACATTTAAAAACAATATATTTGCAAAGTGGCCCAAGGGCCACTGCAGATAACTAGCTTTGCATAAATTGCTAACAAACAGTAAAAAACTGACTTACATTTTGAACTCTTAGGTTTGTGCTAGGCCTAGCTAAAAAAAATTAAAAAATAAATTGTAAACAAAAAGGAAAGCTTTCATTGTAAAATAAAAAATCTATTATTAATTTTACACATAACTAATTTTATTTTAATTGCAAGTTAATAAATTACAAATACTTTTTACTTTAACGACATCACACACTATTTATGACATTATTTTCCCAGAGATTGAGAAGGAGGGATTAGCTAAAAATCTCTTCCCTGGTTTTAAATTTTGTTATTTATTCCCTTTATTTTATTCCCGAAAATGCTACGCATTTGGAAAATATTTTGGGTTTTATGGCCAAAACTGGGAAATTTTCCATAAAGTTGTGCTAAATCCGGTTCAGTTAAATTAAATATAAAATTAAGTGACTTTTAAAGTTTTTTAAAACAATTCCACCTTTGATCCTCCTGGGTAGGTCAATCTTCTCAATCTTTGTAAATATTTTTTTTAATTTTTAGCAATTGATATAAAAGTTATTCTGGCTTGGGCACTTTTAACATATATACTAATGATTTATTGATTATTTATTTAGTTATATTTTTTATTTAGAAATCAAAGGCTTTGATCAACATTTTAACTGGTTACTAAACATACAAAACAATTACAAAAAATTAACCTTGATATTTCAAATATTTTATATGTTTAATAAGCAGTATAAAAGTTAAAATTATTTTAAGTTCTAAATAATAATAATAATAATATAGCTCTGATTATAAGCAGTGCTTAGCAATTAGTAAAAGACTAAAAATGTTAGCTTTTTTCTTGTCTATTAACAAGTACAAAAAAAATATATTTGCAATATCTCTTGTAAACTTCAGTAAGCTTTTATAAATATCTTGTTTTTATATGTTAAATAAACTGTAAAAAAAGTTAACGAGCACGTTTAAATTTTTATTAATTATTAAGCACTGATTGCAAATGTTCTTAATATTATTTTTTTTTATAAATGATTTATTTTATTTTAAAAATTTTAACTCTGAATTTTGAAACCATTAATAATTATTCAATTTTCAGTAAGCGCTTCAAATTGAATAAATTTTATATTAGAAAAACATTATATTAAAACAAATTTTTGAAAAATTAAATTAAGTTTTTACCTGCTTTTCATTGGATCGGCCGACTTTCTCAATCTCTGTTCTAATCTAAATTTATAAATAGTCAATAAAAGCGCAAAATATTAATTATTTATATAACTACTTAAAAAACTTTTAAAACATTTCATAATTCGCTCAGAGAGACGGCGGATGTCTTCGAGTATATCCAAATCAAATGAAGATCAACTGTCCGTTCATAGACATCGAACCAATCTATGATCGATTGATATTCTTTTGGTCAGATCGACGTAATCTTCACGAAGTGTTGCCATCGAATAGTCTTCGATTTGCTATCACTGTCTGGTATTTCGATGACGAAGAAAGGAAGCGATATAAACAAATTTCTTCAAATTATATTTGAATGCAATTCTTAAAAAAAAGTTTTTTTTTATAGAAAATGTTTAGTAAATTTATATTTTTATATTAATTAATTAAGTTTGTATTTTAATTTGTAATAAAAAATTTATTAAAAAAATTTATCATATTTAGCAATCACTAAATTTAAATAATTTTAAATTGTGGTTTTAGTAATTTTTTGTTTGTTAATACATATATGCTATTTATGAATTTCGCTCAAATCAATATATATTTGACATTCACTTGACATTCATTAATATAATAATTAGAATTAATTAATTTAATAATTATAATTATAAATAGATCAATTTAAGGTTTTAATCAGAGCATTCATGCTTAGCAAATATAAATTGTATTCTAAATCTGGTTAAATTGCAAATTTAACCAGATAACATTTTTGTTATAAATTATTATTCTTTGTTTTAAAATTTTAAGAAATATTATCTATTTTAGCTCTGCCTCTACCTCCTGACTCAACTCATCTTGGCTAAACTTGTCTCAAGTCTAGATTTAAACTAATCTATAAAGTAATGCCAACTTTAGTGCCTAAATGGCGTCAGTCGTTGCAACAAATGACGAAACGTTGAATTTGATTGTTTTATACAATTAAAACTCTTTATTTAAACTTAATTTAATATTCTCTAAACAAAATATTATTTTTAATTAAAGAATTAATTAAATCTAATTAAGTAATAAATTTTGAAAATAAACAATTAAACGATACAACAGGAAACTGAATATTCTGTTCAAAGATATTGTCTTACTTAGAGATTCTGTCATTTCTTACTGTTTATGAATAGATATAAATAGAAATTCTATTGATATTTATTCTGTAGATTAGTATTATCTGTTGATAATCTAAGTAAACATTTAAACCAAATTAGTTGTCAGTTATTTTGAGCTCAGAATTTAGTTAAAATGATAAATAAATAATTTAATATAAAATTAAAAATTTAAGTTTAAATTAATTTGAATTTTATTTATTAATGTTTTTCTTAACAAATTTAGCCTAAAATGAAAATATTAAGAATTAATACAAAAATGAGAGAATTGCGAACTAAATACTACAGAATAGGTTGTGTCGGGGCAAAGTTTAGTCGACTTATATTGAAATAACTTTGAATAATAGGCTAATTATGATGAAATCTCATAATTTCTTAACACTACTTATGATAGTCTTCTTCAATAACATCCTATTCAGTTGGACCGTCAGTTCCAGTCAAGAATGGTCTCAAACATATGAAAAATGTGATTATATTAAGCATAAGAATGGGTGTGAAGACAGCGCTGGTTCTGATTGTGTAGACAACCAATGCGTTTGTAAAATGAAATATAAAGTCGAATTGAGATCTGGTCGTTGTCTCAAACTCTCATCGATTGGACAAAAGTGTGAAAATTCAAAGCAATGTTTGGAATATGACGTAAATTCGTTGTGTTTCACATCGAATGACAATTTTGATGAATGGGTTTGTCTTTGCAAACGTGACTACTATTACGACTCAAATCAAACGCAAAAATGTTTGATTCGGTTGACTATCGGACAGAAGTGTAATTCAAGTGAACAGTGTTTGCCTCGAAATAGTGTTTGCGATCGAAATAATCAATGCATTTGTGATCATAACTATTATTTCGATCAGATCTCCAATCAATGCAAACATAATAATAGCTTTCGTTGTACTGAAGAACAGGAATGGAATGAAATGATTGAGAGATGTCAGCCAATTGTCTATTATAGCCATAAAGGCGGAGGTATTTATAAATTAAACTCTTGTTTTAAAATTAATTTTAAATAATTATTCATTTTATAGGTCGAGGGGGTGGAGGTCGGGGAGGTGGCCGAGGAGGTAGCGGGAGAGGAAGCAGTGGAGGAGGAGGTTGGGGAGGGGGCAGGAGAGGAGGTGGTGGTGCGATTCGAGGTCGGTCGTGGTGGACGGTGAGTTGGTTTGGGCACCGAAGTGGTGGTTATGGGTCGGGAGGTGACTCTTATTCATCGGAAGGCGAGGGTGACTTCGCTTGGGATAAGTTGGTGGTAATACTGATCGCTATATTCTTAATAGTGATGGCCTGTTGTTATTGTTCTTATAAGTTCAGACAACAGGACAAAGAGGCTGAACTGTATTGGAGGAATAGGACCAAACGGGTTGTGCCAAAGATTGTGGTCAAAGGCGCCGAAGATATGAACGCTGTTATCATTAATGATATTAAAAATATGAGACGATCGTCAGAAGTAGGCGTTCCGCCGGGTCTGCAAAGGTCCCGATCGCCGTCCAGAGGCAGTCTAACCGAACTATTGGGCGAAACGTCAGCCAACTCTGGCAGACAATCGATACCAACGAGTCCTCCTCCGCCCTATTCGCCACCGAATGACCCGGGAATGATATTACCGTTTGCTTCGGCCCCCGCTCTTCAAAACACATCCCAATTTAGGCCTCAATCTCCACGACCACAGTCTCCGCTCTCGCACTCTAGACCTCATTCGCCATTAATTGCTAACCAATTGACACAAAGTCTAAACCAAATATGTTTAGAATACCCGTCGGATCCAACCAAAACACTTCCATTCACTTCAAACTCGAGACCAAATTCTCGGCCGCACTCACCATCACATCCCAAACCAACACCCTTTCCAATGCCATCCGAACCGGTCAGACATCCCTCCAATTCTAATCTGATTCTTCCGTTTGCGACTTCAAGTCCACAGAACACTTAATCAGTTATATTCTCATTAAATGTATTAAATTTTTACTATTTATGAATTTATCAGATTTTAAGCTCAATATTATTCAAATGTCGGCAAATGTTAGGCTTTTTTAATTATAAATATTTGCATAAAAAATAAATTATTTGACTTTAATCCAAATATCAATATTTGCTTTTAATGTTTTAATTTAGACATTTTATGTAAACTTAAAAATTAATACTAAATTATTAATATTAATTAAATAAAGTCATTTAAATCATTTCGAAAAGTTTAAGTTGAAAAATTGGCCATCATCAATTAACTATAAATTTGAAATATTTGCTATGTACATTTTGGAACAAATATCTGTTTTTTATATAAAATTTTTGTTTATCACTTTCTGCAAAATTTTTTTCATAAATATTATTTATATTTAAAGTACTTTTGATTCTCACAATTTAAAGGTATTAGGCGGCGGGGCTTATCATTAATCCCTGGTGAGCATATTATCTACTAACAGCAATACAGTTTGCTTATGCCAGGTTGAATTTGTAATGCTAGTGAATGTCTTTTAAGGGGTAAAACTATTATTGTTTTGGTGTAAAGTTTATATCAAATGTAGTCAATCATAACTTATGATTCATAAGATATAATAAAATATAATTTATATTAACAAGCATAGATTTTTAGAGGTCACACCAGAATATTTTTAAAATTAATTTTAAACAAAAATACATTATATAATGTATAAAAACATTAATTTAGTTATTTCTTTCTTCATGTATACTTTTTGTTCAATATAGCAATACCGCAATTGTGACATTTGCTCGGTGCTACAAGCTCTCAATTTTTTGTTCAACGCATGTGGACATAAAGTCTACAAATGCGGTATTGCTATATTGAACAAAAAGCATACATGAATACAGTTTATGAAATTGATACAGTCGAATTTTGCTATTAATTTAAGTAAAATTTTATGGCAGAATAGCTTATATGTTTTTAATGATTAAATAAAATGTTATATTGATATTCTACTTAAAATAAGCAAACCTTTTTTCTATAAACTTTTGTTGATATAAAATAATTTGATTTAAAACAAAAGTTTAAAATAAAGAACAAATCTATAAATGCAACATTTGTAACTCATACAAGTTAAACATCCTTGGTTGTTTTAATTATTAAAATTTTTTTTATTATCATAACTTTGGAATATTAATGCTAGCTTGACACATGTCTTAGAGCATTCTTTCCTTTTAGTACAAAGCATTTAAATATAGATAAAATATAAAAGTGAGAAGATCTGATTATTTAACTGAGCAGGTTCAATCATAGAACGCTTCTGACATCTATTGAAAGTAACTAAAGTTTACAAAACATGTGATATATTTAAAAGTTTGTATAATAAACAAAATGTAAACAAAATAAAAAGATTTAATAAACAAATTAATTTTTGTCTAATATTTTGTTTAAATTATTTATTGATTTATAAATTAATTGAACGAAAAAAAAATGAAAAACAAAGTGAAAAAAGTTGTTAATAAAGACAAGGATTTTAAACTAAATTGTGATTTAAATACAATTAAAACAAATAGCGATTCATTCGACAGATTTGGCGACGATTTATGTGAATTAATACTAAGTTTTCTCACAATTATCGATAAATTGAGTTATGAATCGATTTGCAAACAATGGAAACGATTTATATTCAATAAACAGTTTGAACTGAATTTGAGTGAATTTACGAAACAAAACGACAAAAACTTAATTATAATTAAACGCAAACTCAATAACAACAACAATAATGAGTCAAACGATTGGTTCAAAACAATACTAAATAATTGTTTACTAAAAAAGTTTCGATATTTACGTAAAATACGGCTTCAGTTCAATAATCATTCAATAGATACGCAACTATTGGACGGTTTGGCCACTAATTGCCAGTACGTACGGGAACTGGAGTTTCGGAAATGTATTTTTCAAGATATCGGCGCCGACTGTATGACCCGATTCGGTCGATCGGTTGGTCAGAGAGTGACGGCATTGGTGTTCGAGTCGTGCGTTTGGAAACGTGTGGATCAAGTGCTTACTTACTCAGAGTTGAATCAATTGTTGGAAAGTGTGTTGCGATCGACACCGGCTTTGAAACGGTTTGGCTATTATTCCGATCCCTACCGGTTCTTATGGCACAATTACATCGAACTGTTTGTCGATAATCGCGACAATTATTATCAATATTTGACTGAAATAAACATCTCTTACGGTATTAGTTATGAAACAATTGCGAAGTTTTGCGATAAATATAGTAAACAATTGAAAAGAATTAGTTTAACACTAAATACAAGTGATTTCGTAACGAAGACATCAAATACTAATCAATTGAATGATTGTTTGCGACAAATATCGCGATTCGTGTCGTTAGAGACGTTATGTCTGACTATAAAACACAAGAATTTTCGAAACAAAAACTGTTTTATCGATTCGGGACTCAAACAGATTAGCGAATTGTGCGGAAAGTTAACTAAATTCGAGTTCAGTCTCTTCACCAACACTGGTAGCACTGGTAGTCTATTAGCCGACACTAAACTGTTTGAAATTCTAACTCTATTTAAATGTCTGACTAATTGTAAAATTAAAAATTTAGAACTAAATCAATGGGCACTCAATCAGGTGGACAGTCATACGGATGAGAGCGTCGGTAGCTTTTCCGATGCTCTCGTTAGTACCCGTTTAACGCATTTAGATCTAATGATCTCCTCTTTAAGTGACTCTCATTTTAAGTCAATTCACTTGTGTTTACCAAACCTTAAGTCAATAACTATTAGTTCGGATCAGATTCTTACCGATAGTTGTCTTAAATATTTGTCTCAATTATCACATTTAGAACACTTGGAGGTAATTGCGTTTAATAGCTATTTATATCCGATTACAGACTCAGGTATTGCGAAAATTTTGACTAAATGTGCGAATATTAAGTCAATTGTTTTGAAATGCAATACAAATATTAGCGATAAATGTTTTAAATATTTCATACAATTAGCGAATAATAAACAGAAAATTGACTTTAGATTTATTTTTGTCACAAAAAATAAATTAAAGTCTAATTATCCAATTGATTCAGATTTGGTGCAAAACAAAAACCTATTTATTAATGACATTTCAGGAGATTTTTTTACTAAATATAATAATTATTAGAAACGGAGACCAAAAATGTTGTAAATTATTTACATTTTATACAAATATTCAAATAAAAAAGAATACAAAAATATATTTGTAATATAAAAACATGTGTTTGATAATTTAAAAAAATAGCAAGCAAATATAAAAAACTATTTAAACTTTAATAAATGATCAAAGACTCACTAAATCTTAATATAAACTAGCTCCTTTAATCGAGTATTGATTCCAATATAATATAAAAATATAAACTAAATTATACAATAACGTAAATTGCCATTAATGCCCAGAAGCATTTTTCCATTTTTATCCCCATGTTCATTTTTTACTAACTTTTGTTAACATTAAAAGCTATTTTATCTGCCAATGAATCATAAAGTTGCAACTTTGGAATTATTTTAAAAACTTTCTATATTCTATAATAATGACTAAAATAAAACAAAAAATTTTATTTTATTATTTGAATATTTTAGTAGAGAAGAAAATAGTAAAGTTAAAAATAAAGTCGCAAATTGTAATGTCAAAAATATTTATAAAAATATTTGTAAATAGTAATGTCGAAAATATTAATATGTAATGTCGTAAAGTTACTATTTTCTTCTTTACTAGTACAGTAGAATTGATTTCTGTGGTTCTGTTTTGTTTTATAGTTATTTTGATGAAAGTTTGAGAGATACTGTAGTTGCAAAGTTGCAACTCTACCAATGATTGAATGCACAAATCGTATTATGTTATGCAATGGTGTGATGTCTGTCGAGAGTATAGCGTCTGTTGTAATGTATAGATGTAGTGATGCTGTGCTTACGTGATATATAATACATTAAGACCTAAACAAACGTTTAAACAGTAACACAGGCCAGGCGGGGGTATATTAGCATGCGAATAAAAGTCAAGAAGAACAAATTGTTAAAATTAAAGAAATTTTATTAAAGTTTTAATTATAATATTACACTCAATTAACATATTATCAGGTAAATTTAACCCAGGTATAATTGAGCAAAAATTATATTAATTTTTACGTTATATATAATGCACTTTTGTTTAAAAATAATTTTAGGAATATTCTGTTGTGATCTTTGAACTCATTTGTTTATTATTTTAAAATAGTTTTTATTTTGTATTAATATTAAAATTTAAGTTTAAGTAAAATAACGACATGTTTTCGAGCACTGAGTTATGTATCGAAGAGGAAATTATTCTCTTATCGATGGGATCGGGAGAACCAGCACCGGAAGTGTCTAAAGAGTAAACAATAGCAATGAATGACATAAATGATAATATATTAGCTATAAGTTGGCTCAGAACACAAAAACCAGCCATACATCTGATTAATTCTGACAATACTTCTGCTCCAAACACAGCCGTTCATACAATCCAATGCCACTCAACTGCTCCACAACGGGTAGAGTCGACTGTTTCAATTGCTAATGTCTTAATTTGAATTACTAAACATAAAAGCAGATATTGAGAAGGGGGGGATCAGACAAAATTTTCCTAATTTTGAAAATTGTCATTTGTGCCCTCTAGCATTTAGTCCGTAAAAAGATATCCCCTACGACGTTTTTAGTTGTTGGCTTAAATCTAAGAAATTTTTCCTACATTGGTTTTAAATTCAGTTAAATTTTATTATATATGATTTTTTGGGTTAAAAAAATTCCTTCTCGGATACCCCCTAGGTTTTTGGCGATTTTTTGTGTGAAAAAATTCCTCCCCTGATGATGGCCAACCTTCTCAATCTCTGCATAAAAGATAACATGTCAAAGTTTTAATGTTAAGAAAGTATTTTAGATATACCACTTTTTTTTAGCTATGGATTTGCAATTATAATCAGAGATAGTTAATGTCGTCAGAGTTTTGGGTAAAATATTCTCGAGATTTCTTTAAACAAAATCACTAAATACTGTACATTCATTTGCATACAATTAATTATACAATTTTGACTTGCTTATTTGTTGCATCTATAGTACAGTCAAACTTGTCTATAACGACCAAATAACCGGTTATTGTAACCGAGATTTGTTTTATATTGTATTATAACTAGTGTTGTAAAAATCTGGCAATTTTAAAAACTATTGCCAGCAATTTTTTGAAAAATTATTACTCTGATTCCCCTGGATCCTCCGACATTCTCAATCTTTGATTATCAGAGTTGAATGCATCTCATAGTTCAAAAAAGTTGATTAACACTTTATACCGTACAAACGCAAATTGATATTTTGAATGACTAGTATTAAACATTATTTATAGTTCTAAAGCGGATAAACATTATATAGCAAATGTTCCATTCCTATAACTAGTTATAATTTTAATGAGATGAGAACTACAAGTAATACAATTTTTATTAATTTATTTAAACATAATTATATTTTTGTAAATAAACTGTTAGTCTTATACACTGGTCTCCAAATATTAAGAGTTCAAAAGTGTTAGTTATCTTATTTTACTGCTTATTAAGAAATACAAAACACGATATTTGAAAATTTTTGTCTAGCCTATCTTAGACCTATTTAGTTAGAATGTTTTTGTATGTTTAGTAAGTAGTAAAAAAGCTAACGAACATATTTGAACTTTTATAACTGAAGACTACTGGTCTTATATATCTAGCTTAATGACTTTTAATTACTAAAAAATATTGCCCATGTTAAGTATTACTATATTTCAATAAAGTTCATTAAAATCATAACTAGTTATAAGAATGAAAGTTTTACTATATAATGTTCATGCGCTTTAAAATTATAAATAATGTTTGATGCTGGTCATCTGCTGGTCCATTTAGCGTTTCTAAGCTCTATACCATTTGCTAAGCATACAAAAACAATTTATCAGACAATATATATATACTGGTGGCCACAATTTATTTAAAACTTATAATTACTTAACTTATTCAGTATTTTAAACTTTTGTTTTAAGTCAAAATAATTTATAAGAATAAAAGTTTAAAAATAAAATAATTTTACTTATTTTAAATTGAATAGGAAAACAAAATATTAATTAATTATTAAAAATATACAAACCATCCTTTTATAAAATTTTATGTAACAGTAAAATTCGTGTTCTTTTTTAATATGGATAACCAGAAGTGGCCACAAGATTAGAAGTCAAATAGTTTGTTAGCTTTTCTACCATATGTTAAACATACATAAACAGTATAACTAAAAAGACCAACAAGGTAAGCCCTAGGTCTATGCAGATAACTGTTTTTGTTTGTTTAATAAACAGTTAAGGTGTTAATCAGCTCTTTTGAACTATGAGATGTGGCCAATGGATAACAGTATAGTTATAATCTTAGGTAGTTATTTTTTCAAAGTTTAAAGTACTTGTTGTTTGATTTTACTTTTTAGTTAACAACAGGGCTTGTGAAGGGGGGGGATCAGCCAAAAATCCCCCCCCTGATTTTGAAAATTGGCATTTATCCCCCCCCCCCTAGCATTTGGTCCAAGAAAAGGTACCCCCCCTCGAGGTTTTGCCGGCCGCCTTC
>JAQFXP010000780.1:0-24669 GCA_034693685.1 Belba bartosi
GTAGGAATCCAGCACATGTTTGAATATTCAATTATACATAATATATATGTTTTGTACAGTCTTAAAAAAGTTAAACCTTTTTCTGTTAAACCAGTCTTATTTCTGTTATAGAGTATAGTTTATTTTTACGCTAGTTAATATTTATAAATTTAATTGTACTGTATTTTTAAAAAATGTTGTCTTAAACGTCAAATATTATTATGCTCAAATTCTAACACAATATTTTTAACTTGTAAGATTTTGTCTTAAAAATTGTGTTTTAAACCAATATTTTTATTTAATCAATACTTTTTTTGCCGCATCAGATTTAAAGTTTACAAAAATTTAACTTGGATTTTTATGTATTTTAAAATCAAATTTTTTTATTTTTTGCATAAAGTTTAAAAGATTGAGCATATTAACTTACAAAATACTTTTTTTTAATGTTTTACTTAATATTCTGAAAAATATATAATAATAATACCAGAGAGAATTTTGACAATATTTAAATATATTTTATCAAAGTTAACCAAAGGGGGTATAAGTTTGAAAATGTGGCAAATACTTTTTCCTATTTTTTAAATCAATGCAAATGCCGTTGCCGCTTGCTAGAAATGCATATGTCCATGTCACAAACCAGATTGGAAATAATGTAATTGAGAAAAATAAAATAAATTTTAAATAAATTTAAGTAACGCTTTTATTTAATATATAAATTGCCAAAATTTAATTTGCTAAATTATAAAAATTATTAAACTTAATTTAATAATTTTCTATTAAATTACACAATTGAAATTTAAATACATTTATGAAACAAACTATTAAATTGTTTAAAATATTTTTAAACAATAGGTTTTAAAAGAATTAAAATATTAATAGTTTTACAACATTTAACATGCTAGATTTATATTTTTGTTTCAAACTGTACTCTCGTTTACTGAACACTATATAATAAACATTTATGAAATTCAATAAAAAATTTGCCAAATTTAATTTATTAATTTAAGTTTTGTGATTTATATATTAAATAAAAGTGTATTTTAATTGCTTTTAATTCTTATTTTCACTTTCCTCAATTACTTTGGATTTAATCTGTAACTTAAATTAACTTAGCCATTTGTTCCGTTATCTTATATATTTTTATCAGATTAAAATATATAGAATAAAACAAAACTAAATAAATCTCTTAAATGCAATTTACATAATTGATAAATTTTTAATCGTTTTTAAAATATTCAAAATTTATAAGTTTTTAAATGTTAGATTTTAAGTTTATCTTGATAAACAAATTAATAACAAAAGATTTAATATTAACAATAATGTTATATTTGAATAATATAATAATTAAGAATAAACACATTTCAAGTTTAAAATTACTTTGTAATAAAACCACACATTTTACTCAATTACTTACAAAATAGAAAAAGAAGTAATTTATCTTTAAGACACCGCTTGTACAAAATGTTTTATGCTTTCAAACATCTTGCTTGATTAAAAATAATATTATTTATTCTAAATTATGTTATTAATAAATAGTGTCTAAAACTGAAGGTGTCTAATAACAATTTAGCTTGTTTGCAAATTAAACGTAATGTTGTAATTGTATTGTTTTATTTGCAAAAGTGATATAATGTTGAGTTGTTATGTACAAAATGTTGTGCCAAACTTTCAAGCTAAAATGAATTTCCACAAAAACTGCATTTAATTATTTTAAACGATTGAATTATTTATTCGAGAAATTAATTAAAACATTATTTGCATTAAATAATTTACAGGAATTTCATTCAATTTTATTGAAATAGATAAATAAAGAATTCGTGTTTAAGAATCAAAGACCAGAAATATATTCATTGCAATAAACAAATAATTTAAAAAAGAATTTGTTATTCACTGAAACAAACATTTTGACGAATTTATTCTTAAATGGTATTCAATGTAAAGAAGATTAAGTGTAAAGTAAAAAGAAATTCTTTTATGCATTAGAAGAATGTTTATAAAGCAGTGGTTCTTCTCTTGATTTTTGAGAATTCAAACTCAAAACTGAATTTTACGCTAAAAAAGTCATTGAAATTCAGAATACTTTATATAAATTTGAATCAAGAAATACAACGAAAAAAATCGAATTCACGTCTATTTGTTATCTTATTTTAGGGAAAAAATAAATTACATAAAGAAAAAGAACATAAAAATTATGATTCAAATGTTGATGTATTAAATCAAATAAAGGCAAAAGTTTGAACAAATCTATTTCTTCTCATTTGTTCGAAATTGAATTAAGTTTTAAGTAATTTAGAAAATTTCCAACAAAACTAAATTTAGACAAATTGAGTATTTCCAGCCATAAACTAAATATAAGAATAAATTTCTATTCGAGTTATTCAACAAACAATTACTTGAAGATAACATCACAAATATTGCAAATTTCAAATTAAATTATTTTGTCTGAAATATATTTTAAATCTTATGTTTATTTAAAATTATATTTTATTTCCGAAACACTTTTTATGAGAAAAAACAAAATTATAAAATATATAATATATTTGAAAATAATTGAATTCAAGAAATTTTTAAACATAATAGAAGTAAAATTGAAATAATTTTTCGTTTTTAAGATAAATATTTAAACAAATGTATCAAAAAATTCATTTTTTAAATAATTTTTATTCACATTTTCTGCTAAATATTTTCTGTTTTAATAGATTAAAAAATTCAAATTTTATTGTCATTCAAATCGAATAAATATTTAATTTATTAATAAATCCGAACTTTTAGTCTTCGTTTGTTGTATTGTTTTAAATTGAAAGTCAATTGTTTAATAAATGAGTCAAAAGTGCGATTTGAGTCTTCACTTAATCGATGGTAAGCTGTTGTTTATATAATCATAAGTTGGGGATCGATGGCAAAGACGTCTATGTCTTTGTTGCCAACTCTGCTCTCATTTCCTAATCTCAGGGCATATGCTATGAGTGAGTCTCAGAGGTGTCATAAGGAAAACTGGTTCTGTTCTGCTCTTATGCTGCCTGTGCTCTACTATACTGTATGTGCTCTAGTGCTCTATGTGTTCTATGTGTTCAGTGCGCTCTGTGTGCTGCCTGTGCTCTATGCCTGTGCTTTATTCAGCGCAACACTTATTCTATCGTACAATACATCGAGTGATACATTGAACATATCAGCGAATCCTTCTATTCCTGCGCTCAGTGCCAGTGCTGTACAGCTGTATAGCTCACAGCCTGTATGGCACATATGGCAAACACTTCTTTTCATAGGCTTTGTGTTTTGGATAAATATCTGCAACAGAAATAAATTGTAAAAAAGTCATATTCCTGTCCTCCCTATCCTCCCTGTCCTCCCTATTGGTGCTTATCATTTGTATGAAGTTTACAATAAAGAATGTAATGTATCGTCTCTTCCATTCAGAATAATAAGACGACATAAAAATTGCTTTTAGTGTAGAAAACGTTGAGAACCAACAAACAGAAACAGATCTCAATTTGTATTGTATTGTTGGCGTATGTACTCTAAAAAACTTCAAACGAGATTCAGTTAAGTCTATGATTCTATGATTCTGTGATTCTGTGATTCTATGATTCCATGATTCCTCGATTCTTGAATTTGCAGTCGAGTCGAGGTCTCAATCTGCGACTAACATATCACATATATTCGATCAGATTTGAGGCACATTCGGGATCAGACTCAGGCTAAAGCCCTTACAGCCTTTCATAGCCAAATTTAGAGTCAGTAGTCAACACTGAGTAGTCAGTATTTAGTAGTCAGTAGTAAGCAATCGAAGCAAAAATCAAAACTAATTGTAATTATAGAAATGGATTAATCAAAACATATTGTTTACTACTTTGTATCGAAAATTCATGCATTACTAGATTCGAATTACTAATAGCGTCGGACACCGCAGATAACAAGAGCACAGTTAGCCGAGGTTAGGCATTGCTTAGGTTAGAATTTACAACATAGAGCCTATCAACTCATTCAGATTCAACAATAATTTATTGTCACAATATTGGTCGCACGTACTGAGGCTTATATATGAAGTTTGTCTGAAGTAATAAATACATGCAATGAATGATTGAATGAGAGATCTCTTTACTATTACATAATATAACATACAGTTATAATATTGTTATGCAAAAGTGCACTCTATGTTGTTCTGGTGCTAAGTTGTTGTGCCCAGAGTTCCAAAGCAAACATTACTATTACTAACATTACAAACATTGCAAACATTAAGCATTTTTTCATTTCCTTCTCAAATGATTTGTTCAGAACGTTCTTTATTACTCACTATCTCTGTTACTCGCCCTCTCTCTTTCCCTCTCCTCTCCTCTTCTCTCTTCTCTTCGTCCTTCTCCTCCTTTCTCTCCCTCTCTCCCTATGTTTATGTTGTGGTATTGAGTATTGAGAACGCATTCATTTTAACACTTATTTTACACGACTCGAACTCCTCTCCATCTTTACTACCAGTGCCATAGCATCTACACTAACATTATTCTCGTTCTCTCCCTCTTTCTCTCGCTCTCTCTCTCCCCTCCCTCTCAGTCCATTCACTTATCTCTATCATTGGTTCAATACTATGTTCGGTTTTTTCTTATTCTCTATTTTTTATGTGCTTTGGACTTACCATTGATTTTGTAGTTCTCATTCAATTCAATTCTGGTGTTTATATACAGTATATAACTATAACTCTCTATCGAAGTCTTGTTTTTCTAATAAGTGCCTAAACCAGAGAGTATTACAATATTATTGTTTCAATAGAATACAAAATTGCATAAACAGTGTTTGCATTGTTTGCCTGTCTTTTGGTTTTCACTTTTAAACACATTGTGTCAGCTATTCATAGAAAATATCCTCTCATTTGAATTGTGATATTTTGTCGAATAAAAAATTTTTGAAATAGTTTTTGTTGAAAAAATATTCGGTTTAAAGCGTTTTGAGAGTACTTAGAATTTCTAATAATTTGAAGGTTTTGCCCATTTTTCGCATTCATCAAATGATTGACGCATTTATTTCCATCTAATATAGCATTGCTTTTATTCGTTTTAAAGCAATAAATTTTTTATATTTATTTGGGAATTAATAAAAGAAAAAATTGTAAATTATTTGAGCTATAAAAACGAAAACTCGAAATTTGGACTAAGATTTTAGCTTTGTAATATAGTTATTTCAAATAAATTCAACTAATATTTAATAATTTGTTTAAAAAAATAATTGTCGACTCATTACTAGCCTTAGAAGCAATGATCGAATGACTTAATTGAACAAATTTGAGAATATAAAGAAATAAAAACTAACAAGCAAAACTTATAGCTACCGATCGATTAATGATAACTAAATGAATTATTTGTGGAATAACACAAAACTCTCTTTTTCTGCAATAAAAAAAAGAGAATCAAATGAAATGAGTGACTGTTATCTGATATGTTAATTACGGTCGTGTCTGAGGAGGCAATACAACAAACGCTAAACTTAATTATTTTGTAAAACAACCAGTATCTTTTCTATATACTCTATTTGTCATTTAAATCGCAATCATTTGCTTAATCTGTTCTCAATTATAGCCTAAAGCAAATTTAGTCTAAAGTATTTCAAAGATCAGATTTTTTAGAAACAAAAACAAAACTCAATTAACTTTAATAAAAATGTTACGTTTTTTTTGTTGCAAATTTGGAAATTATATTCTAATTATCTTTTTTACAAATTAGCAATTATTTCGAACAAAATCAATAGTTTTTTTCTCGTTTTTTAAACTAAATAATTATTTATCGATTACTATTCGTTCAAACTATTTATTATGTGTTTAATAATTAAAAAATAATTTTTATTAATAAATTTAAATTCAAGAATGAATATTTTTAAATATTACCAAATAGAAATTTTTATTTAAAAATTATTGTATTTAATTATAGTATTTAATTGATATTTATTATTGTTTATATTTATAGTTGTTAATTTGTACATAATTGCTGTTTTTAATTTTACAAATGGAAAACTTATCTTTGCTTCATATTACTTATTTGCTAAATGTTTTCATTAAAATAATTATAAGAATTAGATTCTAATGTTTATTAGCAGTAATGTGTTTTTTTATTTTTGGGGTTTAAATAATTAAGCCGTACTCATTGGCAAAAATAAATATGATACTATTAATATATAGAGTAAACGTTTATTCGTATAACTCGTGTTGTACATTCAAAAATCTTTTTACATTTTTTTATTAAAATTTAGAGCCAAAATTAACCATGAAACTTTAATATTGTTTTGAACTTGCACGTACAGTTTAAATGCTGTACTCAAAATTCACTTAACTAAATTTTGTCATTGAGTACGATTTAAATATTTTAAACCATAAAAATTAATGCATTTTTATATTGGGAATTAAGTTTATTTTACTTTATTATTATTTATGATGTTTTATATGATTAGTACAAAATTTAATAGAACTGCAATAACAAGTAAAATCTAACGTTTCCAGGTTAGTACACTGGCAGTACAGTGGCACTACTGATTTATTAGAATAATTTATTTATATAAGTATACAATTTCTAAATCTAAAAATTAATTTTATCTTGATCTAATTATAATTATTACTAATAGTTAGATATTAATAAAATTTGCAAGATAAAATAAATTACCCGTTACTTAAAACTTAAAATTTACAGATTTTTATTTATAATGTTGCAAACTTATTTTTTAAAAATTGTTTTTATAAATAAAATCTAAGCTGGCCAGCAAAATATTTTTGTTTATTTTATATTTAAGTGCAAAACAAAACAAAAAAGCGAATATTTAAATAACAAAAATTATTAAATAAAAAATAACTTTGGTATTTCAAACACAATTAATTTAGGTTAGCAAGCTTTGTCATATATTAAAACTTAAGAATTAAATTTCAAATTGATGTAACTTTTAATATTAAATAAATATTTAATATTACCGATATTTAAAACAATTAGATATATATAAAAAAGTTTTCAAAACAAGTTATAAATAGTAGTAAAAATTCATCTAATTTTTTATTTATAAATAATTCATAAAACAAGTTAACAAAAATAGACTTAAATAAAAACAAGAATAATCTATATATAATATAGACTAGAAAATGATTAAATTTAAAGATTTATATTATTTTTGTCACATTAATCATAAAAATAACTCTAATCTAAATTATATTCAATTGTTTGTTTGCAAAATAAAAACTGTTATCTAAACCAAATGCACATCAATACTAATTGGAGCATAAATTGCTTTTTATGAAATAATGGTTTAAATGAAAAAGCCAAATCAAATATTGATTTGCATTTTCCTGTTTCAATCTACTATTTTTGATTATACAAAAAATCCTTTATATTATTTGCAAACAATTTCCTCAAAACACTGTTTCAGTTAATAGAGTTTAAGAGAAAACAATAGAAAATACTTTAATAGCTATAAGTTTTAAACGATTTAAAGTATTTAGAGTTAACGTTAAAGTTGTCTTATTAGAAATGAAAAATGCAGAGATTCCGGCAGGAATTTCATGACAAGTTCTAATTAGTGCTATTTTCAATTCATCACTTTGTTTCAATTATATAATACTTTTATTTTCTTTGCAAACAATTAAAATTTTATTTAATATACAACCTGAGCTAGTTGAGTCAGTGAAAGAAGGGGAGGGGGCATAACTTAGAAGCAGTGTTTGGTAAGCATAAAGGCAGAGATCGAGAAGGGGGGATTAGGGGAGGAATTTTTCTCAAAATTTTGGTTAAAAATATAGGGGGGGGGGGGATTAGGTGGAAGATTTTTCCAAAAACGCTCAAAAACCTATATATTTGTGATGAAAATATCGTAATTTATAGCAAAAAATTTGCCGGCTGCAGAAGGCGGCCGGCAAAACGTCGAGGAGGGGGGTATCTTTTCTCGGACCAAATGCTAGGGGGGGGGGGATAAATCCAAATTTTTGCCTGATTCCCCCTTATTAATCTCATAAAGGTAAGCACGAGCATATTTCTGAAATTTCTCTAGAAAATTTGGTATTACGTATGTTTAATAAGTGAATATCAAGTTTAATAAGTAGTTTGTCACAAATTCAATGCAAAAAAATAAAAGTTTAAACATAAAACTTATACTATAGTGTTCAATAAAAAGTTATTATTTTAATTAATAATATTTAAATATTTATTTTATTAATTTTAGTAAAATTTCAGCTAAAATCCCTGTGCTTACCAGACGCCGCTTTTTGGCTATAACTAATAGAAAAAATGTGGAATTCCCTCAAATCCTTAGAAGAAGTATAGGGAAGAGTCAAATGACAAACACAACACAGCCATTTTTGCAATTTAACTGATTTAAACCAAATTTAAACTAAATTTAATTAATTTAGCTAAATTTAAACTTAATTTAGCAAATTTATTCAAAATTTGTTACTTCTGATTAAAAAGCCCCCAAAACACAGAATGAGTATTCAATGCATCGAATCTGAGAACTCCAAAACACTATTTTCTAAATTTTCAAAGTCAGGGAATATTTTGTTTATTCTCTTGGCTAACATTGTTTTGTTTTTATTATGCTTTGTTATCATTTCAATTGCAATTGTTTATTTTGTAGAAGCATTTTATTATTAAATTTATTTGTTACTTTATTTTGTAAACACTTTTTCAATTATTTTGTGTTTCATTTTTATTATTTTAACAATTTTTCTTTTATTAAATTTTAATTTTAAAAATTTATTACAAATCACTGAATTTAATTTTTTATATTATTTTTTATTATCGTTTTGTTTAAGTAAATTATATATGCTTTTGAATCAGTTTTATTAACATAAATATATAAATTGTAAATTTTGCACACAAAAAACAGCATGGTTAACAATTTAAAAGTGAGATTAACAAATATTTGACATCTGTTTTAACATGATAGTTTAGATTAAATAACTTTCTATTGTTGTTACAGAAGTTTAATGTAATAGAAATACGTTATTTGAATTAAAATGTTTATTGATTTGGTGTTATTTGCAAATTAATATGAATTAAACTATATTTTTATTAAATTAGAATGATAATTAAGATAAAACAAATAAAGATAAATTTGTTTTAAAAACTGAATCGGAAAAAGCAAATTATAAAAACATTATTAAATTTTTGAGAATCATTACTCATATTTTGATTGTTTTCATTAAAGTCAATGGAAGTTAATTTGAAAATAAATTGTTTTATACTTTCTATTCTTATTCCGGATATTCTCTCTCTTAGGTTAATATAATTGATGGCTAACTCACAAACCTATTGTATGACTCTATCATTAGGAACATAGTATTGAATGTGCGATATAAACAGGGAAAAAAATTTTAATAAAACTTTTTCTCATTTATTATTTGTGTTTGAGTCAAACCAAATGATACACACATTCTATTAATCATTGCAATAAACTTTTTTTTATTATTGTCGTTAAATTCACTTTTTGCTAATCTATTTTTGTTTTGTTTTTCTTTTAATCACATTTTTGTGAGCATTAGTCGTATAGATATTAAATATGAATAAATTTAATGCTGTGTTTAATATTGAGTTTATGAAAAATTGAGATAATGTTAAAAATAATCTTTTTTCTCTAAAAATAAAAAATAAAGTAAAAATTTTATCAAATTATAAAATTCATGTTATGTTTTAACAATACAGTTATTCTTCTGATGGAATAATAAAATAAAATTTTATTAACTCAATAAAAGTCAGTCAACTGTTCAACTGTTGGATGTTGTGCTCATAAACTGTGATTTAAAATAAGTTTTTATTGGACTCTAATTAAATAATTCATTTTTGTTTGCATTTGCTTTTCATGATATCATTATTCTAATTATTATGAAAAATGTCTTTTCTTTTAAATATAAACTAAACTCAATGTTAAAACCAAACGAATATTACTATATAAGAGATACAGAAATAATAATTTATATTCTTCAGTATCCCAAAGAGATTTGATTTCTTGTAGTCATTCATATGATTATAAGTTACGGCAAAAGTAATGCCAATTCGTATAACTCGGAGCGAATAAGTCATGCAATATAATAACGAAACACTATTATAATCTTAAGTTCGGATGCATTAGCCCAACAATACCAGTGCCTGTAATGAGAGAGGGGGAGAGTGTAGGCAAGAGAGTGTACCCCAGAATGGGAGAGGGAGTGGAGAGAGAGAGGAGAGAGAGGAAGTGGAGAGAAAGAAAGAAAGAAAGAAAGAAAGAGAGAGAGAGAGAGAGAGAGAGAGAGAGAGAGAGGAGAGGGAGACGGATAATGAGGATAAAAACATGGATGAAATGATGCCGCAGACCATATACCATATATACGGTATATGCCGTATATGCCGTATAGTCATACCATACCATACCATACCATACCATACTGCCATAGCTATTATATTATGGTATAATACTGTAGTACTGTATGTATATACAAATATACAACTGACTTGTGAGCTGTACTGACTTGTAAGCTGTACTGTAGTAACTGTACTAACTGTAGTAACGGTGTATAGATAGACAGTGCCATAGAATATGTTTATTATATTGTGTCAGTTATTCTAGAGTCAGAATTCCCGACGGATGAGAAACGAAGCGCTCATCTATTAACTGATTCTGTAATGTATTCATTCATTCATTTCTATAAAAACACAATACAAATGCTTTCAATGGTTTCGATGTTTCCAATGGTTCCAAAACAGTCAAACAGTATCTCTTCGTTTCCATTGAGAGCTTCACATATTGTAAATCAAAATATTTATGAATTCCGGAAAATATTATTTTTCTTTATATCGTATAAAATGAAACATAAAATAATTTTTTCCTCTCTTATAAAACCCATCTTTTCTACAAATCATTATCATTCATACGAATGCTTTTGAAATTTTATTATCAGTTCAGTTCATATTTAAATATAACTGACTTTTTTGGTTCAATAATTTTTTCATTTTGATTAAAACATACATTTTCTGAATAGTAGGAAAGAATTAAATAGTTGAGTCAAAGCTTAAGCCAACGCAGAGGCTCTGATAATACCTTTCGGTTTGCTCTTACAGTTTGATGTGCATAACAGCACAACATTGTGCACAACATTCTTCTTATCTTTAATTTTCTGGTCTTGCCTTCACACCGGCCTCACTCTCACTCTCCCACTCTCTCACTCTCTGCCATCCCTATGCACACAGCACTGGAAATAACCTTTTCTTCTTTTATCAGCTTCACTAAGTTTTTGTTGGCTTAAACTATCAGTTCTTAGACTTCATTCATGCTATGCTATAGCTCGCACCAGCACTAGTCCTAAGCTCTTCTTCACTCTCTTCGCACCCGAGCACTAACACTAGCACACATACACCCGAGCACTGCACACACTGCACACTCTGTGCTATCAATGTTGCCGCGAATTACACAAAATTTAGAAAATCAACTCTATTTGGAACACAATTCCACTTTTTCACGACTAAACAACAGAACTACGGCTTTGATGTTAATGTCATTATTGCTCAGATTTGTACGACTTTTAAAACTGTAAAACTGGTAGTTGTGTAGTCGTGTAGTCGTGTCTGACTTTAAAATAAATTTATGAATCTTTAGAGATATTATTGAAGACAAACTCTTTCCGTCTCTACTTTACGTTTTAACTTTATTTTTCACAAATTGTAACGAATAGAGCGTTGAATGCAATCAAGTGATGCAAAAACGTCAAACTCAGTGATACTGTAGGAAAGAGTTTGAAATAAGAAACTAAATCATTGCTTTCGTAGAGAAAGTTCGCATTTTTATCCTTTTATGCCTAAGTTTAATGATAACAAAAAATCAAAGAATCATTCGTTCAATTATGTTGTCATTTGTAGGCTTAGAAGTGTCTCCGAATTGAAACCGTTTTCTCCCATTATCTCCCGTTCTCTCCCATATTCTCTCTCTCTCTCTCTCTCTCTCTCTCTCTCTCTCTCTCTCCCTTGCTCTCTCTCTCCCTTGCTCTCTCTCTCCCTTGCTCTCTCTCTCCCGTGCTCTCTCCAACTCATATGATTTGATGAAATAGTGAGAAATGTCTGTCGGATTTGATTAATGCTAACCATTAAGCGCTAACAATAGCAGAGAAGGCAATGCTTTTTAGGCCAATACAGACAATGCGTTTGTGTCACAAATCTAATGACAAACTCTTTGCCGCAACCATTGCAACCATTGCAGACATTATTTAACTTTATGTTCACTTCTTTATGAGGATATTGTCAGAAATGTAATTATAATTATAACTAATAATCTATTTTCACCATGTACCATGACATAGGGTATGGGAACCGACCCAGGACCACTGAGGGCAAACTGGCCACCATTGCCTACGCCGTCATCGGAATACCGTTAATGTTGTTATTCCTGTCAAACGTCGGCAATCTATTGGCCAAAGCCTTTAAGTGTTTATACGGCTATTGCTGCAACTGCTCAAGCAGTGACCCGGGTAACGAGCACGGGAACCTGCACTCGCACCACCATCTGCACGACCACTATCACGTCCATCACATCGCTCTAAACGAAGTGAGTCCGAGCGGACACCTCTTGCACTGCAACTCCAACAGTGATCCCTATCGGACTACTAAGTGTTACTCCGCCTGTAATTCCAACTCTAATAGAGACCAATACAGTGTCGGAGGTCTCGAAGCCGAGACCAAGATCTGCACCGATATAACCGGCCATCACAGTTGCACCGGAACTCTCAACAGAGCCCATTCGCACTCTCATAACTCGATATTAAGGGGTGCGCCCACTGACACATCAGACATAGTGAACGCCCACCCAATGGCGGCGCCGACATCGGCCGACGACCCGAACATTAGCGTTCCTATAGTTTTGTGCGTTTTGCTCATTCTGGGCTATGTCTTGTTGGGCGCTTCGTTCTTCTATGCCTGGCAGGGCTGGACCCTTCTCGACGGCTCATACATTGCATTCTGTTTGCTCAGGTCTGTCCATTCCGTCCACCACTAACCAGTTATCTCTCCATTCCGTCCATTCCTTTCATTCACTCCATTCACTCGATTCCATTTATTCTCTCAATCCTCTCAATCTTCTCAATCCTTTCCATCATAACCCTAACCCTTCATACCATTAAATATATAATTATTTTGATTAATTAAGTCAACAGTATTTGAAATTTGATGACATATAGCAGTGAATGTGAGAGTGAGGTAGGAATGGGAGGCAAAGGATGCAATGCATTAGTAAGAGAGGGAGAGAGAATGAGGGGGAAGAGAGAGGAAAGGGAGGTAAGGGAGGTAAGGAAAAATAGTTATGTATGAATTATGAGACTAAATAACATAACATAAACAAAATCGAACTCTTTGTTGAGCACTCACTCACGCAATCACTTGAAGAATTGATATAAAATATAATATTATTAGATTTAGTCGTATTTTGGGAACAAAACTATTCTTTACTTCTTTACAATACTTCCAAAAAATTATTTTTGTTTTTCATTTTCAACTCAAGATTACAGTTTCGATGGTTTCGTTGACCGACTTTTGATTTAAAAAATTATTTTTCAATTTCTTTAATGCTTTTATAGAATTGTTTTGATATTAGTGTTGGGATTGAGTGTAACTGTATTTCCAATTTTGTATTTCGTGTCGTTTAGTACCATTGGTTTTGGGGACCTAATGCCTGGCCATTCGGTACTGAGTGGTAGAGACGGTTCACAAAAGAAACTGATAATAACGAGCGCTTATATTATAGGAGGAATGGCTTTAATAGCAATGAGTTTTAATTTAGGTATTTAAGACACTTTTGCAATAACTTTGAATCCTATACTCCCAACCAGTATTGTATGATACTGTAGATGCATGTGATCTATGTATGTACAGTATGTATGTATATATGTATATGAAGTGAGTAGTGAGTAGTGAATAGCAATTGCATTAAATCTAAATAATTTTATGCCTCAGTTCACGAGCAAGTCTTACACAAAATGAAGAGATGTGGCAAAAAACTCGGATTATTTCCTGACGAACCAGACATTGATTTGTCTGCTAATGAAACACATGACGAAGACTTTGATGTTTAGGAGCTCTTCACCAGACAATACACAATACATACGAATATTATGAGTGATGTGATGCCAGAACCTACCAAATCATTAATAATGAAAATTAATATTAAGGCATCTCTTTATCAATAGATCTCTATTAAACTAACGCTCAACTAATGTAATGTTTGACTTAAAACAAAATAAAAATTAAGATTAATTGTAAAATCGGTTTTGAAAAGATCTGCTCATATCATGAATACAGTAATTCATATTTTGTGCTTTAAATGCATAGCTTATGATAATTAAATTAAATCAATATTTGACATATTATAGACTATTCCTATTAAATGTTTTTATTAATAAATTTATCACAAAAAATGTTTTTCAAGTGATTTATTCGAAAATTAAAACAATTATTACAATTTCAAACAATGATTCAATTATTGTTTTTTATTTTAAAATTTATTTATAATAATTTTTTACTTTTGACCTAGTTTATATGATTTCAATATAGGATAAGCTAGCTCAAGGGATTACTCAAAAAGGGTGGGGAAGAGGAGAAAGGGGAAGAGGGCTTAGAGGGATGTAAAAAATGGATAAAAGACAACACTTTGTATAAGAGATAAACAATATTCTGAAAAGGGGCACAAAATTATATAATCAATAATTAATCGGAATTAAAAGAATTTTTTAATATGCATAAAACTGTTAACAATTTTATTGTATTTGTTGTAATTTAATAATAAGTAAAGTAATTATTTCTGCAAGTTGCTTTAATATTTATTTAATATAAGTAATAATTTATTGAAATGTTAAATAATGGTTTATTACTATTTAACAAGGCTATTAATTGATGTAAAAGTTTGATTAAAAATATATACTAGTAAACTAAAAGGTAAGATAAGGGGTACATAAATTTATAATTTATCTAACACAATTTTTGAACAATTCTAAAAAACAAAAATAAAGTCAAACCGCTTATAAAGATTACCCATTTTAACAAACAGGTGCTCTGGAATAAAGAAAAAATTACATGATTTAGATTAGTCTTAAGTTGGTTATAACTAGAAAGTCTTAAAATTGAACAAACTAAAATAAAACTTACAAGAGAATATCCTATTTAAAAAATCAATTTACTGGTCAATTTATTTAAAGTTTGTGTTTTTTATATTCCTAATAATGATAACAGTTATGGTAAAAGTTTATTGCTTATATTTTCAGTTAAACTCGTTTTGTGTCATTTATTATTTCTAAATTGAAATGATAATTAGAATATTATTTTTATTTAAAATTACTTATTTTTTATTAATAAAGTTTAAAATATAAATTAATTTTTTGGAAATGATTGGTGAATTTATCTATAAATTGCAGGGATTGTGAAAGGGGATTAGCCAACCCCCCTCTCTGATTTTGAAATTTAAAAATTTTCTAGTTATAACTTATAACTAAGGCTGGAAAAACGATCATTTTTATATTGGTGGTTATTTGCTAAAGAATAAATAAAAGTAAAAGTTATAATAAATATATATAATTAATCAAAACATACAGTATATAAATAAATATAAAATTTAAGATTGAACGTTATAAATATTTTATATTGTTGCAAAATGAGTGCAATTCAAGTAATTTTATTTTATTTAATTTTTATCTAGTTAATTAAAAATAAGTTAATTATAATTAGGTTATTTGTAATTTACTTGATTATAAATAGTTAATTGTAAATTTGGTAGTTTAATTTAATTAAATGCAATAAATATTTAGTAAATGTAAATTGTGTAATAAGTTTAATTGTTTCTAACATTTACTTAATTTACAATTAACTAAATTATAATCAATTGAAATACAATTAATTAAATATAGATTAAATTGAAATTCAATAAGCTTGATCATATTTAACTTAATTACATTAATCTTAATTAAAAGCAAATAAATTCTAATTAACTTGATCACTGCTAACTAAACCACGGTTAATTTAATCATAGTTTATTCTATTACTTTATTTTGCGCTTAATATGCAATAATATAAAATATCTGATTTGTTCAATCTAAAAAAATTAATATATAATTTACATATAATAATATATATTTACATATTGTCATTTTAACTAGTTGTGTCTATTAAACAACAACGACTATAAAATGCTTATTTTCCAGTCTTATACAAATTAATTATTTATATTTTTAAACTGTAAAAATATATTAAATGCATATATTTTGCTAACTTTAATTATTAGTACTATATGAGATTGAGATATAAATTAATAAATTTGTGTAATAAATAATAATTAGGTTTTTAAAATTAGAATTAAAATATTTAATAAATTATTTTTAAAAAACTTTAAAACAATAAAATAAATTATGGAATAACTGTGCAAAACATGATCTTAAGAGTAAGTAATAGAAAAGATAAAAATGTTGTAAAGTCTAAACAAAAAATAACAGGTTCAGAAATTTTATTTATAGACAAGATTTTTTGGAAAACTATATTAATATTGGTTTAGAAAATTAACAAGTAACTTATATTTTGACTTTCTAAAAGTATTGAAAATAATATAGATTAAAAAACTTTAAAATTTTATTCTTCAAACTTTAATAATATACAACAAAATCCATCTGTTTGTTGTAAACGGTTTTGACTGTAGAATAAATGAAATATTGAACTAATATTTAATTCATTCAAATATTGATTACCGAAAGAGTGCTGTTTATCGTCTAATTCATTGCAAACCATATTAATTAATTTGTGAAACAAATTGACTTCATTTGCTCTAAACTTTGCATTTATCATATCTCAGATAAAAATTCTAATGCATTTGTTTATATAAAACAATATAAAAAATTATTAATAATGAGAATTAATGAGAGTATATGTCATAAAAAAACTGAAACCGAAAATGAGGGTCAAATAGAGGAGTAAATTGCGATATAAATTTGCTTTAAATTTTTTTTATTAAATTATTAAAATGCTAGAAAAGCTAAACATATTATGGAAATAAGGGTAAGAATTGAGACAAAAAACCAAAACCAAAATCAATTTTCACACCTGAATACAACTGAACAGAATTGAGCCAAAACTCACATTTGTTTGAACACGTTTTCGGGCAATATATTGAGTTAAACGCAGAATATGTGGAAATTATTTGAAATAAAGATAATTTATTCAACTCTTGTCTCACTTATACTCTATTTCAATACTTGTATATAATTTAAGGAATTTTTGGTCAATAAATACAGTAATAAATTATATTAAAATTTTTTCAAAGAATTAGTTTTAAAATTTCAAACAAATATATTAGAATAAAATAAAATATTTGAATTCTATTTGATGACCAGTTTGTGAATCAATTAGATTTGGTTTGAATTACAAATTTGAAATTTTTAAAGTCTTAGTTCAATAGCCAAACACAGAATCGGATCAAATGAATGCAGTCTTCAGACGAGTTTAGTTTTTCAAAAACAAAAATTTATTCGTTTTTAAAGTCAGAATCCAATCAAGAATTCAATACAAATAATAATAAAACGTAAAAAATAAAGTTTTTCTGTAAAAACTATTTCGATTGAACCGAACCAACAGTTTATTAGATCAATGGTTTGAAGTGGGAATAAGAGAGACTACAAAACTGCAAACATATGCTTCAAATCGATTACAAATTTATTTTTTGCTATTTTTGTAGTTTTTGTTTGGTTTCTAATTAAATATATTTATTTTAAATTGCTTAATTGCAGTGAAATAAATAAAATTATGTTTAATTTATATTAATATAAATTCAATTTTAATATTTTGTTTGATTTTATTTATTTATTTATTCAATAATTGTTAAAAATGTTTGAAAAAAGTTTTAATTTCTTCATATTTTTCTCGGAATAGTTGAAATATTTTTGAAATGCATTTCGAATATATTTTGCTGTCATATCAAAAGTTGTCATATATTCTATATTTCAATTTTCCGCTAACTTAAACAAAATGATCTCTGAATCAAATGTTTCACTTTTTCAGGTCACACACATTCATTTATTTAAGAGATCCCAATCCCTATCCATCCCATTCCTATTCCCAATATTTTCATTTACAATACAGTTATTGATTTGAACCGAGAATTCCGTAAAAATATTCTTTACATAAAAAAAATTCAACTGAAGTCTCGCTTTTTTCTATTATATTAAAATAAAGTTTAAATTTGTTGGAATAAAATGCTTTGAGCGATGTTTTTATACAACAATATAACTATGGAATTACAGATAGAGTTATATTTAATCTTTATTTTTTAAAATAAATTTTTATTCATAAAAACTCATTTTTGATAGAAAGGAGTTATTGATTTTTAGTAAAAATATAATAAAAAATATACCAATTTTAACCAAAAGCACAATATAAAAAAATCAGTGCATGAGTAAATGTTTTATTAATATACAAAATATATTTTAAAATTAACTATATATTAAATTTTATTAAACTTTTTTTAATTAAATAAGAAATCTATTTTAACATTTAAACAATGGCGACTTGTTAAAAGTTAAATATTATTTATAAAAATATATAATTATAATAAGTTTAAATTATTATTAAACTATTTTAACTAACTTGTAAGTAATTAAATAGCATTAATAGGGTTCTGATCTAGCTATTCTTTGTTGCTTATAAATTAAAAAATTTAAATTACAAAACAATTTTAAACAAATAAGCATTTTATATTGCAATGTGCAATATATGCTGTTATTTATTTTAAAATTTTATTTAATAACTAAATATAAATGACTTAAATTGCGTAATAATTTATTAATTATTAGTATGTTCAAATATATTTTGTTTGTATTTTCTAAAATGATTTATGATGTTTTTTGCTTTGGATGAGTTTTTGCTATTTTTAAATATTTCTTTTAAAATTGTATAATTTATTGGCGGAGATGTGACTCAAGTGGCGAAAAGTAGCAAAATTAAAAATATAATTCTGTTTCTAATTGTTCCTAAAAATTATTATAAATTTAGTCGTTTAAAAGCATATATTTATGTGCGCTCTAATAAACGTAATTTATTGCTATTTTGTAATAAATCAAGAGGAAACACTATTTCTTAAATTTAAAAGGCCACTTAAGACTCTGATTATTATTAAGTTAAAAATTAACTTTTATTAACAATCTTAAAAAATTGTACAAAATTATAGTTGATTCTTTGAATTTGTTAAAATTAGTTTAAGATATTATAATTTAAGTAAATTTAAGTATGATAAAATATAGTTTACCAAATGTCGATAAAGTCAGGTGGGTATAACTTGAAATAAAATAAAAAGATTTTCCTAAAAACCGTATATAAAGTGGCGAACTGACAAACTTTTGTCTCATTGATGTCAAAATTTGATTCAATTTAAATCGACTTTATCTCAATTTAAAGGTTTACTGATTTTGCAAAAATACTCTAAATATTCGGTAATACAAGAATAGAGTTTTTAAAACAAAATATAAATAAACACTTAAATAATTAATAATTTTTAAAGAAATTAGAATTTATTAAATACATACTCATCTTGTATACTCATGTTAATTATGAGTAAAATGCAAACAAAATTATTTAATTAAAACTTATTTACTAATTAAGCATTGTTTTAATTAAGGTTTATTTGTTAAATTTTGTTTTATTTTGTACAGTTTGAAGTAATTTATTTATACGGTATATTGATATATACTGTATTGTATTTACATATATCAAACGTTTTGCATGTGATACAAGGTGAATCTTAAATAGGGATTGAGAAGGGGGAGCAGCCAATATCCTCCTTAATTTTGAAATTTGACATTTATTTCCTCTCCCTAGCATTTGGTCCGAGAAGGCGACCTGCAAAATTTTTTGTTTGTTTGTTTTTTGACCGAAATAGAGACATTTTTCTTAAATTGATGCTAAATCCGGTTTAAATCAGGCAAATTTTATTATAAACATATGGGTTTATTGAGAGTTTTAAAAAATCCTTACCCTGATCCCCGTGGATCGGCCAACCTTCTCGATCCCTGGTTTTAAATAGAAATTGAGAAGGAGAGATCAACCAAAAAATCATGATTTTGAAAATTGGATATTATCTCCTCTAATATTTAGCACCCGAAAAGATACCCCTCCCTTGATTGGTCTGCCGCCTTTTGAGGTAGGCAAATATTTTAAGTTTTATGGCAAAAATTTGGATTTTTCCAAATTGATGCTAAGTTAGTTAATTCAGTTAATTAAATTAAATTAAATATAACTCCGGTTTAAATTTAATTAATTTAGATTAAATTGCATATAAAATAATTATTATGAAAGCTTTTTAAGCATTTTTGAAAAATCATCTCTCTCCTGATCCCCCTGGGTTCTTAAACAAAATTTTGAAAAAAATTCCTTCCCTGATATCTCCCTGAATTGGCAGTCCTTCTCAATCTATGTTTAGAATTTAACAATGTTAATTAAATAATATTACATTTGTTTTCAAATTAAATATTTGCAAAGAAATTAAACTAAATTAAATTAACTCTATATTGAATCTAGTTTAATTAAATTATAAAGTTTAAAATTAGATTAAATACATTAAACTTGCAAAATTTTGCCAATCTCCTTTATTAGTTATGTTTGTCTTAAATATATTTCAATTCAAAGATTTAAAAAAATATTATTTCATGTCTTTATAGTTCAAAACATTACGACTTTTGCTATAAAAAGAAAATGTAATTGTTTTAGGCTTTAAATATAGAAGATTTAAGTGTAAATAAAACTTAAAATTGCGTTCAAATGCTATTTTTTGCTTTAAATTAGAGTTGTTTTGAACGTGATTTTTGTGCTAAATGAGGGGTTTTAACGGCAAAAATATAAAAATAAACAAGAATTAGACTTAAGTTAAGTAGCAAAAGCTTTAATTTCATTTGAGATAATGCTTGCTTATTTTTTATATTTTTGGATTACTCGATCATTTTTGGTTAAATAACAAGAATTTCATTTAATGACTATTCAAAGAGACTAAACTATAGCAAAAATAAATTCAATTAATAAACAAATATTTATTATTACTAATTTGTAACAAATTAGAATTGATTGAATTTATTAAAGATTATTTCAACATAAATACTAAACATGATTAGTTTTTGTCAGTTCTAAGAGGCAGAGCTCGAACGCTGTTTATCACTAATTTCGATAAATCATTTTCAAACGGAACTGAAGTCTATTTATTCGAAGTCAAAGATATTAATGGATTATATCCTATGTTTTCAGAAGATTTGCAAACGAATAGATGAAAAAACATTTCTAAGAATTGATCGCAAATGGAAATTATCTAATAATAAAAAAAATTAATTGAAAGTAATGTCGTCTTAGATTAAACAATAACTTTCAAAAATAAGAACTTTTCTAACAGACGAACAGACACTCTCTTTCTCACCAGAAGCTGAGGTCAGTTGAAAAAAATTGCAATAAAAAAATTTAATATAGTTTTCAGTTTTATTGCGGATAAACATCTCTAAATGTGAGCCAATGTGAGCCACGGCTAATAAGTTGTGTTCAAATACATCATTAACTTCGAGTCACTAATGCACTGACTCTACGGACAGACATCAAAGAAATAACTTTTTCTGTTTGCAGTGATAAAGAATAAAAAAATATATATCAGAAATATATCCGAAATATCAGGTGTTGTTCGACAATGGCTTAGACTTTAATGATATTGACTGCCTGTCCATTCAGACAAAGTTAGAAGTCGTTCGATAGACACATAAAGTTGTTATTTGTTTGCTATCAGAACTCAAATATCAATCAAAAAATAACTTTTAATTAGAGACTTATTTTATTAGCCATTAGTTTATAAACTCAAATCAATTCGTTTGTCTTATAAAAGTAATATAAAAGAAATTATTTTATTTTTATTGGATTTTCACATATTTAGGTCAAAATTCGTGATAAAGAATTGAAATTATTATCTTTAATATAAAAAAATATGTTCCTTGATTGAATTCGAATTAGAAAATGTATTTGTTATAAGACTTAGAGACAAAAAAGTTGAAACAATATCGAGAATAAGATGATAAAAGATGTGGTGTTTCGATGTTGGCTCTGCACACAAATAGGTTTTAATCCTCTCATATCATATCATATAATATTGGGTACATAAGCCCTATCGCTATCTTTCAAATGTCAATGACATACAGAATTGGATGCTTTAAGAAATATATAAAAAATAATATTTCGCTCTTTAGTCAGAAACGAGAAAACTTTTTCCCAACATTTCTATCATTGCCTCAAAGGTATAAATGCAATGAAAGAGAGAATCGCATAAAACCAAAAATTGCTAAAATAGCTGATTTGCAAACTTTTATTGAATTCATGAATAATTTTTAGTTTAAAGCTATAAAAACTTTAAATTCAATATTAAATTATTATAATCTAAATAATAAATTCCTGTTTTAACAAAAAATTTTATTTAATAAAATAAATCATAACTGAATTAAATCTAAATTTATTTTTTTTTAATAAATAAATTTTTATAGACTATAATAGTTGTAATAATAATAATATTGATGCGCCTATTATATAAACTATTAAATAAAATGGAGACTTTCTCGCTAAAAATATTTCATACTTTTATTTATTCTTGAAAATAAAATCATTTCGAAAACCCATTTGTTTATTGACTTTACTTATTGGCTCTTATTTTTATTTATGTCTATCAAGCAATAGGCCATACATTTTATATTAGAAATAATGGAAAAAACTGAGAATTTATTCTAAAAGCTTAAGAAATTGAAACAATCATTTATATCGGTTTTACATTATTCTGACAATATATACACTATTGAACAAAAGTGACAATTTTAACTTATTTCAATTTAATATTGACTTAGTTTAATAGTTTAACCAATATATGTATTTATTATTTAAATTTTGACAAATTATATATATATAATAAATTACATACTAAATTTTTTATTAACCGCATTAATATATTTTTGTGTTAAATTTTAAAAACTAGGCAAATAATTTTAAAATTTATTAAATAAATGCTAAAATATATTAAATTTATTATAAAATTAAAATTATTTTTATTGTGATCAATAATAAAATTAAATTTTTTAAATTAAACATTTTGACATTAAAATTTTTAATTTTGCAAAAATTATTTTTATATCTCCAAACTCAACATTTTTATACGACATAGAAAGCTCTAAATTTAGTTCCAGTTGCAATTCTCTATTTATTATTAATAACTTAAACTTCTAAGTTAAGAATCAGTTTATGTTTTTAGTAATTTTTTTAATGTTCAAAATTTTGATCTTATTTATAACTGTTCAACTTACAAATATTAGTGACATTAAGAAATTAATAAATTGTTTAATTAAAAATTTTAATTTATAAAATTTTTTTTACAAATATAGTTAAAAATTTATTAACATAACTAAATTAATTATAAAATTGTTTTTAAAGAATTAATAATTTTTGGTTAAAACGTTTTATTATTTAGGAAAATTTTTGCACCAAGTAAATTTTTTAATAAAAAATTAAATTTTTAAAGCACTAAATGTAAATATAAAACATTAATAAATATTTAAAAAATCAATTTTTTAAAAATCAATAAAAGTAACAAAACTTAAGGTTTTAGTGAACCGATACTTTTGCAGATAATTGTATAAAATGTTTTACTTAAAAATTGACACATTTTTGCAAACTTTAGTTTTGCGATATATTTCGAGCCATACTTTTCTGGTACCAAAAATTATTTTTTTATATCCAGTTTATTACAAATAAGTCATAACTTATGAGACTTAAGAAAAAAGTATTTGATTTTAAGAAACGTTTGGATCAATATCTTAAAAATGATTTTCTTATTTTACAATTTCAAACATTAGGAAAATTACTTTATTGAAAAAATTTTCTTTTGTTGAAAGCAAATATTTTACTCATTATATAACTAAGAAAATCAATAGAAAATAAGTTATTTGTAAAATATATAGAGTGACTTTTTTTATTAGTAAGTTTTGACTTAATTTTTCAAGTAGCAAAATTATAGTATCTTGTTAAATCCGTTACACTAGTGTTTGACAGTTTTTTAAACTTTATTGACTAATAATTTAGGAAATTAGACTAAAATACAAAAAAATAGAATTTTTATATTAAATAAATGTTTGAGAATAAATTCTGACTTACTCTGTAAATAAATCAAATCCACAATTATAGCTCAAAATAAAAAATATATAAATATTTTTAATTTAACTATTTAATTTAGCTATTTAACATATTTAGTATTGCATTAAACTAAAACCAATTTTTTAAAGTAAAACCATTTATTAAAAGTAAAATTTATGCGCATTTTTTGAATGCTTGAGCAAAAACTATGAAGATACACACACACCTTTATTTCTTCCTCTACCTCTATCTCTATTCCTAACTCTACAGTACTTTTAAATTTTAGCTCTTCTAGAATAACGGAAACGATATTATCATTTAGAGTTTAAGAAAATTTTTGTTGAGTTCAGAAACATTTTATGAAACAAAATACCTTGATCACCGTCAATTGACTTTTTTAAAATTCTTATTTTTATCGTCTTTAGCAAATACTAACTTTAATAAAACGTAATTTAAGATTTAAAGAAAATTATAAAGTTAAAATAAAAACTTTTGAAATTTTTAGTTTTAATAGAATATAAAGTTTACAAAATGTTTAATAATTCATATACCG
>JAQFXP010000781.1:0-24647 GCA_034693685.1 Belba bartosi
AATTTTGTGTTTTAATAAATTGATTCTCATGCATATTTATATTGTCGATTACAACAATGTTGGAACGTCTGAAATTTTTCTCTGGTTGGGATAAATGCCAATCTCAATGAGGGGATCGAAGACTAAAGTAATTTCAAACTAAACTTAAATCCGTTTAGACTTTATATTCCGACTGAAGACGCAATCAATTTTGGATTATGTCGTCAAAAGTCAACGATTGGATCAACTGAAGGATTGGATCAAATAATAATAAAATTTTGATTCATAATCGCGTGAACTTATTAAATAAACTAAAACTTTTTAAACTAATTGTGTAATTATTCTTATTTCTTGTTTTTAACAATTAATACAATACAGTTGTAAAAGTAAAATCAAATTTCCAGTAAAAATGTTTAATTTTTATTTATTATTAATAAATCTATTTATTACCAATATTTATACTGAAGACAAAAATTCGAAGTTTTGTGACATAAGTGACCCAAAGGTGAGCCGAGCCTTCATTATTCAAAACAACATCTATTTCGGTGACGAAAAGTCTTTGTGGAAACTGAATGTAAATGACTTCGAGATCTCAGACAAAGAGACAATTCAACGAAACTTTGGCGAAAGTGAGTATAGATCTGTCAAAGCGTTTATTCTTACGAATACGTATTAATTTAAAACTTGTATTTAATTCAAAAAGCTATAAAATTCAAAGCAATTCACAGCGCTCTGCACTTCGGGGCCATTCCGTGCGATAAAGATGACGGAACGACATATTGTGCTGAAACCAAGAAAGCATATGATGTAGTGCTTGTGTTCGGAACTATTGGTGATATCGACACTCAGTTTGGATATAAGGCCTATAAAGCTATACTTAATGGATATCCGAGTCCTATCGAAGTTGACGGACAAATGCCCTGGCAGTTGACTCGAGAGGCGACACTAACCGGCAAGTTTTGGTTACCTAACGTAAAGCGCTATAAATACCGGGCCTTTACTTTTGACGAGACTAAAGCTACCGTATATATAGTGGCGGTTCTGAACAAAAAGTCTAATATTTACTACAAAACACCCGACACTAACGGACGCTTCGGAACTGAATATAAAGAGTTGGAATCACCGAACACTTATGACGGACTCGTTGATTGGAAGGGGAAGGTCTATGGATTAGCTAACAATAAATTCTATTTGTTGTCATTAGAGGGAAAAGTGGCCGAAAGAGAAGAAGTATTTATTTTTCAAAAATATCTTCTTTTTTTGCAAAACTATAACTTTTAATAACCTTTAGTTCACTTTAAAAACATTTTTCAATTGTGATGAAAATTCTCCGCTCAAAGACCAAATTGTAGTTCAGTTTCAGTTGGCCAACACATCAACCGATGACCCGATATCTGGGGCTAACGTCACTACAAATGATACAACAGAATCCACTGACACAACAGTATCCATCGACACAACTGTTGACACTACAGGACAACCCGTTGATAGCACTACCGAAAGTGCGACCGCAATCTCTTTAACTGAATCGGTGACAACGAGTACAACGACGCAACGATCGGAAGAGTCGAGATTGGGTTCTGCTGTTTGGTGTCTAATATTTGCTTCGATTGTAATCGCAATCCTTGTTATAATCATTTGTTGGCACTTTAATCGTAAGTCGAGAATAACAAAACAATAAAATTTAAATTAATATAAAATTGAATTTAAGGCAAGAAATTGAAGGCAAAGGACGCAGAGGGCGGGCACTCCGAACAACCCAAAGCGGGTTCAGAAACTGCGGCTCCGACTCCCGGATCGAAAGTCGATACTAAAACTGATGATAAACCAACTTCGAAGGTCGGCTCATCCATTGAGTCAAAGGGATCAACACTATTGGCCGGACCCGGTTCTAAGTCTAAGTCGAAGTCGAGTCTCGACTCTAAAACCGGATCTAAACTTGGAAGTAAGCAAGGAAGTAATTCGAGTTTAGGCGGCTTAGGTAGCACTGCTGGTTCAGTAACTTCGGTTCGATCTAAAACTGAATGAAATGAAATTTTTTTTTTTAATTTACTTTATTTTCTTATTTGTATTTTACTATCTCTTAAATTATTCGCATTTGGTTTTAAAAACTCTTTATATTTTAAATTCTGTATTCAATAAAACAAACAAAAATTAATTTATCTTGATAACTTTTTTGTATTTTAATTATAATAATTGCAATATACACCTAGAACAGAAATTTAAAATTAAAAAAATAACCTTGTTAAATAACTTTCTAAAGACATACTTTACGGTAGAATATTAGAAACTATAGAATATTAATCTTGGTCAAATATAATTTTCAAATTTGGTGACAGAATAATATAGAGAAAGTCTGGGAATGTGTGCGCATGCGCTCAAACTCTTCAAAATGACTACATTTTCATTGATAACAAAAACATTGAATTAATTGCTTTTGTTTTTAAAATTAATTATTTAAACCAATCGACAGATCAGTATTCAATTTAAATTAAGAGTTTTATTGACAATAAGTCAAAGTCAAGCGCAATGTCCGTCGCGTTTATACCCCAACAGAAGACAAGGCCTCAACTGAATCCAAACCAAATACAAAAGGTTTGTATCGAATAATACAAATTGTATTGAATTGAATTGATTTAATTTGAATATAAGACTAATTTTGACATAAATTGGATCTAATGTTGTGTCAGATGTTGGACGAAAACACACATTTGATTCAATGCATTGTCGACTACCAGAACAAAGGCAAAGGACAGGAATGTCTTCAATACCAGCAAACACTGCACCGAAACCTCGTCTACTTGGCCTCAATCGCCGAAACGAATCCAAACATTTCTGCATTACTTCCTCCGCCGCAGAGCTTTGTTCCGACCACTACTCCGATGAACAACCGATCGGTTTCTCCATCGATGACGCAATCGATGTCCGCAATGACAGCCAATCCAAACGCAATGCAAATGCCATTACATAACCAAACACTACATCTTCAGCAGCAGCAGCAGCAGCAGCAGCAACAACAACAACAACAACACCAGTCGTCACAATCAGCACAACAACCTATTGGCGGTCAGTCTGGAGGTCAACACCAGAGCCAACACCCGTCGTCGCAGCGGACATCTCCGTCAATAACCCCTCCTTCGATGGCAGCGGACAGTCGTATAACACCTCCAAACGCATCAAATGCCTCCCAAGGCGACAACTTTATAGACGGTCCACAACGCCCTCCCTCTCAGTCGTCGCTATCTCAGGCACAGCCGCAGTCATCCCAACCCCCGCCTCCACTTCAGAGCCAATCTGGAGCCCAAACGTCTCAGACATCGGGTGCGCATCAAATACCACAAAACCCATCACAACATAACCAACAATTAGCTCAACAAACGCCATATTCCCGATCGATGTCTGGCGCACACGCTATGCCTCCGGGAGGTCCACAACCGCCGCCTAACTCAGCCCAGAGCCAGTACGGAATGATGCCGCCCCCACCACCTCCTCCACCAGTCTCTCAATACGGTCCCCAATCCCAACCGAATGCATACAATTACGGCTCACAATCGCCACAACAATTCAATCAAAACTATTCGCAACAATCAAACGCTGGCTTTCCATACAATTACCCAAACCCTCCGGGCAGTGGACCTCCGGGTCCTCCAACTCAGTCGGGGCCGGCCGGGGGTTATCCTCCGCCCCCTTCCAGTCAATACACGGCATTTCAAGGATACGGTCCATCGAGTGGCCAATCAGGTCCTCCACCGCCACAACAGTCCCAACAATGGTATTCACAATCGGCTCCAATGCCGGCGCAGACAACCCCATACTCGGCGCCCACTCCACCACATGCTTCTCATACTACTCATAGTGGAGGCCCTCCACCTCCACCCCCGCAGTCATATTCTGGTTATTCTAATCCAAACTATAATCAAAGCTCTCAATACTCTCAACCAAATTATGGTAACACTTATGGCCCGCCCTCTGGACCTCCACAACCGCAGAATGGCGGCTATGGCACACAGCCTACAGCAGGTCCTCCACCTCCGCCCCAGCAGAGACCGAACTACAGTCAGCAGTCATACGGCCACTATTCTCCGCGCCCGCAAATGGCCAGTTATGCCGGTTATGAACAATCGAATCAAGGCTATGCCGGATATCCTCCACAACCACAATAACTCTATTGATTTGAATTGATTTTTGGTTTAGTTTTCTATTATTTGTACTTATTTTCAATGAATTCGATGTAATTTTTGGTGATTTCGGTATTTAATGTAAATGTGATATCGGTTTACAGTTTGTGTTTATTTTTGTATTTATTTAATCAATTTTTGTGAGATTACTCGTAAGCTATAACTGCATTTAGTTCTTTATTTCTAATTAAGTCAATAAAATTGGTTTTAACTTTAAATATGGTTTGACTTTAAATTATTTCAAATACAGTATTAATTATATTTAAATAAAAACAAAATAATAAATTGGTTATAGAAATACCTGTAGTCGAGACAAACTACTGTAACAGTATAGACAAGTAACTAAATAAAATAATTGATTCGTTCATTAAGTGCGTTATAGGAGAGAGGGGTAGAGAGAGAGAGTGTGTAGTAGTTTAGTGTAAAAAATTTGGAACGCTTCACGATTTTGCGTGTCATCCTTGCGCAGGGGCCATGCTAATCTTCTCTGTATCGTTCCAATTTTAGTATATGTCCCGCCGACACGGGACAGGAGTTATACTATAGAATTGCTTATATACCTTCATTTCACTCTCTTTTCTTCTATTACAGTCGATAATTGTTTGACATTTTTTCATATTTCTCTCATAAAATACTTATTATTTTGAATTTTTTAACACAAAATATTATAGAAATTAATATTTAGTACAAAACTATTTAATTAATTTTTTAGATTAACTAATTTTAATTAATCTAATTTTGATTTAAATTACAATTTTAACTATAATTTTACAGTTTGTCCGAAACTTTTGTAGATTTATTTGAATGAAAAGAATACAAAAGTGAGAACAGAAAGGAATGAGAGATACGGTGTGCGCGAAGGGAGTGTCGAATGTTGGAGCCGACCAATGAGAGCACCGAATGAATCGTAGGCTTTGTTTTCGTTCATTTTGGGTCTGAGTTAACGAAAACCGTTTCCATTAATCACCGAAAACAACGTGTCTTTACATTAGTTTCGTTTGATTTAAGGATTAATATTTGAGTTAAACACAACTCAAATCCCAAATCGATGTCCAAAATGTCTGATTCGAACATAGATTCCGTGGAATTAGATCGCGAAGACTCGACTGCAGAGAACGGCGGCGACGAGTCTGCCGGTGCTCTCGCCGATGACGAACACAACGACTCGGACATCCATTCGGAACACAACGCCAACAACGGCGCCGACGCCTCTGAAGACCCCGAACTCGAGGCCATCAAAGCCCGCGTTCGAGAGATGGAAGAGGAGGCGGAAAGGCTGAAGATTATGCAGGAAGTGATGAATGATGAGGACAAACACGACTCCGACAGTCCTAACGGTGGGCAGGAGGGGTCCGGCGCCACGACCGCTCAGGCCGGCTCAGTTCGGCTCAGTCTCTGATCATTGATTACTCAATTGTCTGAACAGTATTTGATTTATTAATTGATTGAAACGACTGATCAATATATCAATAATCGATTATTAATTCAATTCCAACCAAACCATTCAAACTGTTCTGTCGTTCGGTTCAGACAAACATTTTAGTGATTAATGAAATAATTTCTGATTTTTAAATGTAATTAATGTTTGTTTTTATCCCTAAAAGCGAGTACTTCTGGAATGTCCATCGAAGAGAAGATGGAAGTGGACGGCCGGTCCGTTTATGTCGGGAATGTAAGCATTGATTTTGAATAGAATTTAAACTTTAATTCAGTTAATGATGAGTTAATTCAATCACATGTTAGACTACTGAACAGTTTGATGTCAATTGTATTTCTGATTAATTGAATATTTGTTTGGATTTAAATTAAATTAAATTAAATTGAGTTTAAGAGCAAATAATTAATCGAAAAACAATTAACTCAACTATAGGTCGACTACTCGGCAACGGCTGATGACTTGGAGCGACATTTTCACGGATGTGGTTCTGTTAATAGAGTGACTATTCTTTGTGATAAATATACGGGACATCCGAAAGGGTTTGTTTTGATTCTATTCTATCATAACTATCATAATAAGTCTTAAATTGATTTTTTGTTTTTAGATTCGCTTATATTGAGTTCGCGGACAAAGATTCGGTGGAAACGGCGACAGCACTCGACGAGTCTCTGTTCAAAGGCCGACAAATTCGAGTAATTAATGAAAACTTTTATTTGATTTACAAAATGAAACGATTTTATTGATTAGAAAATTTAAAAATAGGTATCGGCTAAGAGAACAAATAGGCCGGGTATTAGCTCAACCAATCGACCACCAAGAGGTGCTCGAGGCTCAAGGCGTGGCGCCTATATGGGTCGAAGTGCTCCCTGGTTTGGCTCAAGACCTATGAGAAGACCGTAAGCTATAATTTATAAGTCGTTTAAAGTTTTGTTTTTAAATTTGTTTCAACTCTTACTGATGTGTGACTCGAATGAACAGACGTCGGGGCGGATGGTTTGGGTACAGCCCTTATTGAAAAGTCTTTTGGTATAGTATTCGAAAAAGTTGTCAATTTTTAAGTCAACCGACGGTAATAAGGAATGGCATCTCTCACTCAACAATTCATTCAATTTTTTTCATAACATTTGTCTTAACTTTTGTCACTAATTGGTTCGAAAATCCCTTACATCTGATGCAGAGATTAGTGGAAAGACATCATTAATCGATAATATGAATACAAAAAAAAGATAAATTGAAAAAATATGAAAAAAAAGATAAGAAAATAATTTAAAAAAATGTAAAAATGATATTAAAAAATATGTAAATTAAAAAAATATATAATTTTATTTAATGAAAAAAAGAGAAAAATATGAAATAATTTCGGTCAACGTCTGCATCAGTTTGTTTGGGAGAAAAGGCTTTTCTTTCTTTTTTTTCAGGTAATACGAGTGCGAGCTATCGGTACATTGACTACAACCTGTGCTCTTTCTCCAGTGCTTACCATTAAATAAGTGAACGACTGATGTATAAAACGTAAAATAAAATGTTTTTTATAATAAAGTCAAGGGTTTTGTAGACATTAAAATGATTGGTCGCTCTTCTGGCGCCAAATATCTTGAGTGATGGCCAGAGCCCCTCCCTGTACGAAGCGCACAAAGTTATCACCGACAATGGGACCCATGGCGTAAAGGCCGGGCGCGACCAAACTCTCGTGAGTAACTGAGTTGATGCTAATTGGGTTAGATCGCGGGTCTATTCGTTCCCTTTTTCTGATCCCCAGATCCGATAGCAAACTCTTAGATTTGATGAAATTGAGGTCCGGTTTCATTCCGATCAGCACCAGAACGTATGAGACCTTTACTTTGAAACAAGTGGTCAGTTGGGTGTCATCGGCGCCGATCCTGTTTATGAGGACAACCTCTTTATTGGCTTTGATTTCTTTAATGCAATGCATAGCCAACGGCTCATATCCGTTGTTGGGAAGAGAGGATCCCTTTCCCTTCATCTTGGAGTGGACTTTATGGTATTCCGGATACATATTTTCCGGCAACTGATTGAATATCAGCGACGGGTCGTCCGGATGTCTGCGGAACGCATGTACTGTAGGAATGCGTCGAAATCTGGTGGCAATGACTGCATCGGCAGCGCTCAGACCTGCGCCGATGATTAGAATGGGATCGGATGTCGGCTTTACTTTTGATTCGGATAATAGAGTTTCCAATTCGTTGAGAGAGTGCAACACAAACGGCAGGTCTTCTCCCGCGACGTCCAAACGGTTATCGCGATCGCAGTTCCCGGTGGCCAACACTACCCGAGGGCTCAGATATAGAAATTTATTGCCGTTTGAGTCCTGGCCTTCGATCTCATATTTATTGATTTGTTGATTGAATTGAAGTGAAGTAACAGAACTGAAGTTCTTAAACGATTTGATGAGACCTTTGCTTTTGACGTAATGTTTGTAATAGTTGGCAACAGTTGACAAACTCACTCTACTCTCTCTCCTCAGCTCTGAGCACCAGTTCCTTATGTCCATATCTGGCAATTGCATCCAAGAGCCGAGACTAATGGTCAGTATTTCCTTGCAGTCATTCATCGTATGCCAGGCCCCTCCCGGCAGTCCTTTGCCAATCGCCACGTGATCGACATATTTGTCCGATCGATGTCTCCACTCGAGTGTCGATGTGTTCTCAAAGCCAAAGTCCGCCTCTGGATGTTGTAACTGATCGAACAGTACAGACACTCTATTGATGGAACGGCCTTCGAGACCATCGCTTAGATATTCCAAGTCTTGTTCCATTAGTGACTTATTTATAACGCTTTCATCGATGAGTCTTTGGTGAAGATATTCATTCGGATGTGATTGACATGTCTTATAATAGGGCCAATTGCCGGACAACATATAGCTAAGGGTTATAGCCGACGGACCGTTTCCTATGATTACAACTTCTTTATTGATCGGAGAATCCATTGATAGAAACAAATCGAAAAATTATGATAATATTTGGGTAATTAGATTCGGAATGATTTGATTTGAGGCACAAAACGACTAAATAATTTGTATTAATTGAAGGCCAATGTAATTGAATTAATTTTAACAAATCTTCGAAACCATTAATCACATTATATAAGAATCGCTTTAATCGCACATCAATTCAAACCTAAAAACGAGTTAAGAAATTCACATTAGCTCTACATTAAAGGCATTGAAATTTTGATGACTTGTAATGAATGGAAAGTTTACTCGAATTGCAATTCATTTGTTGTTTTTTAATATGATTTACTAGTCTTCGGATAAGACTTTAGTTTTGCTTAATTTGAGATGAGTTGAAGTCAAGAACGAGCCTTAAGGGCGCAATAAATTAGTTCTCAAGTCTCGTCTCTTTTACTATCACTTCAATAAATTTATTCAAGAATTTTAGAAATCATTGAAAAGTTTTGAAATTTTTCACCAAATACTAGAGTATTATAATATTGAAGTAATGTTCGTCAATAACATTTCAAATTGAAATTATCAGTTTTTATTGATTTGCACTAAAAATAGATTTTTTTTAAATCAAAAGTCTTTTAATACAAAATTTTTTCAATACCGGCATATCGTTTGAAAGTGTTATTGAAAAGCATTTAAGGCTAAGATTTCAGGTTTTTTTCCTATAAATATTGAATAATTAGTTTTCCAATATTAAACACAATATTTATAATATATTTTTATCAGATTTTAGACATCAAATCAATTCAAACTTTTTCATAAACACTTAATTAGGAATCAAACTTTACTTGCTAACATTTTCTAGAGTACAAAACAATTCAAAAGTAATCCAAAACCAAAGACCCAAATGATTGCACTAATGATTACAATTGAGTTTATACTGTAATACTAGTAGTAGTTTGTGATGATATGGAAGAGAGCAAAAGTAGTTTCAAATTTTCAATTATACATATTATCTATTTATGGAAAACAGACGCATATATCGTAGAGTCAGTCATCTATTTGGAACGATTAGCTATTTCTGAGTTTCTATTTATTTTTTACTTTCACCTATTTCTCACTCAAAACTAATTAAATAATTCTTTTAAATATAGAATTTCAAATCCGCTTAACATGTTTGGATCTGTAAAACAATTTATTGAATATTTGCTTTAAAAATAATCTTGAAATTTTAATCAATCGACTTTAATTGCAAGAACATTTAACGTTTTTTTTATACAAAATAAACCTAATTAAACATGGTAAGTGTATGATTAATAAGTGTAATTATAGTAAATATTAGATTAGTTATATTAATATATCTTATATACAACTAATGACACAAATTGATTGATTTATTAATTGAATTGAATAATTGATTAAAATTAATTTTCTGGTATTAACCAGAATTTACGATAAATTAAGATAAACATAATTTTGATTGAAATTAATCAGCAAATAATTTGTTGGCAATGACTGCCATTATATTGCTATTTAGTTTATTTCATCATTGATTCAATAAAGTAGACTAAAAGTACTGAAATTGCACTAAATATGCACTAAATTCTGATTATTTGGTTTGCGAATTGAAGCGGAATTTTAAATAATTATTTAGTTTTACCAAAAACTAATGAATTATGTAATTGTTAAATTTATTCTTATGAAATTTTTTATGACAATAAATTTTAATTGGCTAATAACTAAATTTATTATGCAACTTTCATATATTTAGAATAACAATTTAAATTAGATTTTTTGAAATTATAGATAATTTTGAATTACAGTAATAGAACATATAAATAGAGGGCAATTATAATTATTATATATATTATTCACTATAATTTATATTAATTTGTAATGTGACTTGCTTGTTTTACTTTTAATTATATGCTAACTTAGAATAAAGAATTAGAATTAATTCCAATTTATTTGTTTTAAAATTTTATCAAATTTAAATAACGAATACTTTTCGTTTATAATATATATTATTCTACGAATTTATTTTAAAGTTATATTTATACTTAAAATAATATTTAAAATTTAATTTCAAATTAAATTGTTATTTAAATAAATTGATTCTCATATACTTTAGCATCAAAAACGAAAATAATTAATATTCTGATAGAGAATAATAACAGAATCGACAATTCTTACCCAAATGTGTTTTGACTGTCATTTACATCCGATTATTAGAAATAACAAAAAGGTTTGCGTATTAGTTGACAATCGGTTTCAAATGAAAAATCTGGAGTTAAATAACGTTCAAATCAAATCACAAATGAAATGCATCCAAAAAATGTTACTTTTTATGTCTGCAAATCAATTGAAGTTCAGCCGCAATGCATATGTTTTGCACCGGCGCTCATGTGCTCGCAATGGCTAATCGTTTTCTAATTAAATACAAATTCATTTCTTATCTAAATAATAATTAAATGATTTGACATTATTTTTAAATTGAAAAACCATTTAGAGATTAGAGAATAATACACAGAGTTAATGAAAATTTGAGATTGGTACAAAAGCATAGACTCGCATGTCACTTTACTTAATTTGGAATATTTTATTTTTTAATCTAGTTATTCCATTACAAGAATTGGCTCTGATAAGATGTAAAATCTAGTTCACCTAATTGTTTATTTACATCTAATTGTTTTACATCGTTTTTACAAATAAAAAATTGTAGGCAATTTTGTTGCTTGTTAAGACTTGTCAAATACAATTAAAATACTTTTTAGTAGACATAGTAATTAATAATTTTATAAATTAAAAACGGCAATAGTTTGTCTTAATAAAAGTCAACTTACAATAAAATTTCTTATAATTTAACACTAGAAAGCCAATTATGAAACAACACTAACCCTTAACGGGGTATAACTTATATCTTTACAACTTTTTGTTATTAAAATTACTAAAATTAAGTTTTAAGTTAAAGTTTTGTCAACAATAATAAAAATAGCAATAATTTTATTAATTTAAAATAATTTTAAGTTTATAATTTTAATTTTGGCAAAACATAACAGTGAAGCTTACACTAAGCTAACAGTTACAATCAAAATTTTAAGTCTTTAATTATTATTATTATGATTAATAGGCAGATTTTAAAATATAGATGTTAATATCTAATAGTTTTCTATTGGTTAAAAAGTGCAAAATTGATCACTTTATTTGATTTATAATTAATTCTGAAGGCAAACAGAGTTTACCAAAGTTGTCACACCAAGTAAGTATGGGTTAGGTTAAGTTAAAAATTTAATTTTTAAAAATACAATAGTTTTTCTCTTGTTGTTAATCAATTTACTTGATTTAAACATAATCTTAAGCACAAATTCAGAAAAATTAATTAAATTCTAAAAGTAAATCTTTTAAAAATCAATGTTAATTGAAGTAATTTACTTTCTCAACCTTTGAAAAAACCAAGTTAATTTTGATCCTGATTAAAAACAAACAACTATGTAAAGGTAGTGTTATATCACATATTAATTTAAATTAAGAATAACTATTTCTTAAAGTGAAGAATTGCACATGTTAATTTTGAAACGAGTAAATAAAAAAGTTTGTACTCCTTCAAGTTAGATTTAAAACTGGGGCATTTTGAAAAATTTTAAATTTTTTAACCACGATACTTTTAATTATTTTTTATTCAATTGAACGAATTAAAAATATAATTAAGATTGTTTTATTAAATAATTAATTTTAATGCAAAGATTAAAATTTTGTCTTAAATGTCAGTGTCTAGACCAATTAAAATATTATGAATGTGTGAAATATGTGCAATGAGAACTGGATATTATATTAAATCAATAATATCTCGAATGCTGTTACTGTAACAGTACAACAGAAACCGAACATCGATTGAGCAAATCGGCACTTAAGTGCAAGGCTATGCCTCTCAAGGTTTGGATTTTATTGATTTTGTCTACACATCACGAGTTGTAATTGAGTGAAAAAAGATCAGGTATTCATATTAATACTTTAATTCAAGATAAGACTTTTCCTGTTATTTTTATCTAAAATTGTTTAACTAATCATAAATTAAAACTTTGAGTTATTTTTATAACTTTATTCTTGTCATTAAATTAAGTAATTGACTTAATGGCAACCAAGCAATTATTACAGAATATTATTATAGAATATTATGCTGATAGTATTTTATTAGTGAACCTAAAAATTTCTAGACAAACTTGTTAGAATGTATATAAAGTTATACCGTAATTTGAAGCACTATTTCGTTGAAATTACACTTACTTTATATATATATTGAAAAACCAATGGATGATAACTATTGTGATATCACTATAGAGTAGGGACTGAAATCGGATCAAATCTAAAAATAAATATTTATGGAAAAGTTGAACTTGGTGCGGTTAAAAAAGTAGGCCCGATATAGGTCTCTAATAAATGCAACCTTGTAGACAAGTGTTGAAAATATTTATGTTTAAATAGCTTTTAAGTTATTTAGTGTAAACCAAACCAATTATAAATTGACTAACCAAGAATATTGAAGAATCCAAATGCGCTAACTATTTGATTAAGTTTTTCAAAATCTTTTGATAACTTAAGTAAATTCATTCCTCACTTATTTGCTGATTAGTGAACATCAGAATTGAGGCTAAATTGAGTTTAGTGTAAAAGAATCACAAAATTTCCACAAAATGCCTAAATAAATTAAAATACAGTAATATTTGTTTAGATATTTAATAATTTACTGTATTTGTAAATCATTTTTATTAGTAAATTTATCTGGAACATTTTTGTTACATTACTTAAAAAGATAATTTCTAATTATTCTTATTATTATTTTTAAATTTCTTATTATTCACTAAAAAGATTTGCAAAATCACATTTGTCTCTAATATACATAATTCAAATATTCCGAAGCGAATGGAATTAAACAAAACTAATTTATATTACTTAAAATTTTAGCCAGCTAAGTTTTTAGCTAAATTTGTCAATTATCTCTTTACTAATTTCTTCCCGAATTTGTCGACCGTAGAAATCTTTGACAGATTTATATGGTCTTGACAGACTAAATTGTAAAATTTTTACTTATTTTTATTGTATTTTAAAAAATGTTATTGCTATAAAAGTCAAATTGTCTTAAACTGCGCTTAAAATACATTATAATTTAATTTATTATTTAATTATTTTCTAATGATTTGCGCTTAAATTCCAAGTAATGATTATAATATAAGTTTAATCTATTTTAATTAACTAAAAAGCGCATATTTTACATAAATGTTATTATTTTCTATTTTTATAATATAATTTGATTCGAAATTTTTATCAAATAAAATATTTATATTACAAAATATTATTAATATAGTTAAAATGTATACAAAGTAATTACTGTATGTTGGTATTTTGTTTGTGTTTTTTACTTTGAAATTTAAAAAATAGCTGATTTGAAACTTATTTACAGAATAGGTTTGAGCAAAACTTAATCTTGTTTATTTTAAATTTATATCAAAAATGATTTAATAAAAGCGATTATTATATTATTCTGTTTAAATGTTTAATTAATAGATTTTATTTATTTTATATCAAATTTAAATACTGTACTGTAAATATATTAATAAAGTTTAAAAAGTTAAAGTAATTCTCATTTTTGTTCAGCGCATAAATTGATTCCGAAACTTTACATTCGTTTCCTTTATCAACAAAGTCTGCTTCTGAATCAAATATCAGCCCAGTTTTGCTTAGCCCAGTAAAACTCACAACTGGCCTAAATTCTTTTCGCCAAACCAATTTATAGCAACATAATTTATACATAAAATAACAAATCTAAATTATTTAAAAACTAGAAATATAACTAATTTTAAATTAAAATATTGAGATAATACAGTATTTGAAAATATAAATAAATAAAATTAACATTTATCTGTTAGTGTGATTAAATGTCAAATAATGATAATTGATGCGCAAATTAGAAAACATTTTATAATCCCTTTTGATTGTAATCTTATCAAGAAAATTTGTGAGTAGAGTATAAAATATGTTTGTACCAGAAGTACTTTTAGCGAAATGCAAATATCTGTGCACCAAATGCAATTGGCGAGATGAATTTATTGTTGTTTGAGTCGAAAAGAGCAATGACATTTGGTAGTCATTTGAACAAGTAATTTGATTCCAATTTATTGTTTTAGAACATTAAATTGCATAATTGCAATTAAAATTGGTTGTTTATATTGCAACATCATATCACATAACAGAAATGTACAATGTAAAAATTCGAAACAATTATAAATTGAAATTGAATTACTCTCTCCTAAATGCCTACTGAATGCCTGGGCTATGCAAAACTGGTCTCATAGTTAAACCAGATTTTTTTGATTGAGGAAACGAATGATTAGTTTCCGAAACTGTTCAGATACTTCAGTGCAGAATCAATTGATTTGATAAACAAAAGTAAGAATTAATTTAATTTTCAAACATATAGTGTTTCTCAAAAACCAAACTTTTAATTCATTTATTAATAAATTGGTTAAATCGATATCCGCTTACATACATCACATCTGCAATTGAATCATAAGTTATGATAACATGTGCTCATAAACGGATCCAATTACAGTTAGCCCCCGAAATAGGCAACGTGTTGGTGCATGAAAAATATCTTGTTTTTAGCCGGGTTTGCCCTTACCGGGTAATTTAACATTGTATACTTATTGAATGTGTAGATAAAATACGATGTCGCTAACTCGTAAGCGAGATTGCCCTTAAGCGGAGTTAACTGTAATTCAAGTTAACCAGAATGCTTATAAAATAAAATCTATTTTTTAAAATCATTTGACATAAAATTGATCGACTAGACACCTAGCTCACTTTTATTACTCAACAAATACGTAATAAATTCAAATCAAATGGAAACAATCAAATTTAACAGGTTTATAAAATTTGATTTATGTTGATTTTCTATCCAATAAAATATGTTTATTCAATTCAATTCATTTAATAATTAATTACATTATCAACAATTCATAAATATTTGATATAAAACATTAAAAAATAAACCTCTATTTTAAAAATAACTTTTATAAAATCCATTTAAATTAAACAAATAAAAATCAAGTTCTGGATCCCCTCTCCTGGTCCTCATTGGTGAGCATATAGGCCGGCATATAATATATGCTTCCGTTCCGGGAATTAAATTTGAGTAAAGGGTTCGGAAGAGTATTGTTTGTCGAACCGATCGAAGTGTAGCTGAATTAACAAAAACTAAGATTAGTTTAAACAGATTTAGAGCCAAACAATGTTTGCCTTCCATACCCTCTATCGTAAAGCGAACAATAAAGCACTTCATTGTCGCGAATGAATGACCAGATCTGACTGTACGACCACTTAAGCAAAGGAGATATTCGCATAAATTGTGGCCAATCAGAGTCAGTCATTTGGCATTCGTTGAGCACCACTTTATTAGCCAAATCAGCACTTCTTGTGCCCATAAATATGGCTTTTATTTCCGTTTCATTCTTCAGGTTTTGAAGCGCTATCTTATAACTGGAACTACAATACGATATGAGGTTTAAGTCATACCTCCGGACAGTCTGTCGAACAAAGTTTTCGAGTGAAGCAAACGATTCGGGAATTTCGATATAAAATACATTTAATTTATTTTTCGGAAATTTGTTTATAAATAAAGAGTAAACGATATGCAGTAAAGCCGTACAGTCTTTGCCGCCATTAAAGCCAACGCAGAGCTCTTCCGGTTTGTAATCATTCAGACATTTAGTGATCAAATCAATGCTATTCTTAACGAATGTATTCTCTGAACTGTATTTCATAAGTTTGTCAATACTTTGTCGAGAATTTGGCGAAAATCGGCTCAAAATGGAATTGGCCGGAAGTAGAAACCGAAACACCGCTTCAGCCCTATTCGCAATCGACTCAGAACTTGAAGTGATGGCCACATTAATAGTCGAATTGGTATTTGATATAACACTTGTCTTAATGCCAACTCCGGGACATTCATCGCTGGTCTTCTCGACAACTGATCGCAAACTTAATTCATCGCAACTTATGTCCAAACTTCGAACAAAACAACTCATTGTCTGAAACAGAAAATCAATTATCAGTCAATGGATCGAAAATAAATACAATAAAGCATTTAAAAGAATAAAGTGATCAGGTGAAGAAATAACTAATCATAAAACGGCGGGATATTCACATATCTTACAGTTCATTGTTAGTCAAAAAATTAGTCATCATTTCAAAGCATTTCTTAGATAATTAAAAATTAAGCAAAACTTACGTCAATTCAACTTAAGGCAAGTTTCCAATAATGCAAATAAAAACGATTCCTAAATTAAAAAACTTTAAATTAGAACAAAAAATAACATAAATATAAATAAAATTGTCATTAATTCAAGAATCAGGTGAAGAAAACTAATCACAAAACGGCGGGATATCTATTCCACTCATTTGTCCCTATCTTTGGTTGTCATCATTTGAATTCAAAACTAATTTCAAATTAATTCAAAATTAAACTTACGATTAATTGTATTGACAGAAAAGCCACTGAAGTGTTCTAAAGGACAAAAAAATTGATTAAAGTATTTCCAAAACCAATCGAAATAAAAATATGAATATCAATGATCAGGTGAAGAAATATAATCACAAAACGGCGGGATTTCTATTCCACACTCATTTGTCCCTATCTTTGGTTGTCATCAGTTATTCACATAAATTATTATTTAAGAAACAATTCAATCAATTCTTACCTTTGATTTGTTGAGCAGAACAACCGAAATGAATAATCACTGCAAAAGCAAATTCAATATAAAAATAAATTTCAGTTTATTTCAGACAAAAGGAAAGATTAGATCATTTATCAGAAATTTATGGAACGGATTGTGTCTTTTCATTGGCTCTTCAATTGGCAAAATCTCTCATCACTACAATTGGGTAATAAAGGAATAAATAAACACAACTTTGAACTCACCATAAAATGAATCAATTCTGAAAATATAAAACAAAAATCAGAAAAAAAATCTAAAAATTATATCAATTGACTGATTATCAGATTTATTGATGCGTTTCATATCATTAGATATCAATGAGATTCCCACTTAAGCAACAAATTCATCATTTAATCAAAATTATAAATTGCTATTAAGTAATGCAAACCTCATATTAGCTGAGAATACAATTGATATCACAAACGATAACTAAAATGAAGACAAAATACGATAAATTAGAATAAAAGCAAAATAAAACCCAATTAATAGTTAAATGAAATTCAATGTTCAGATAGAGCTAATAGCAATAATCAAAGAAATCAGAGATCTCGGTGGTAATGGTGTCATCACTGGAACAGGCACTTGCACTGGACATTCAATTATAAGTTATATAAATTCAATTACCACTCATTTGCATCCAATCACTGCACAGTATATATGAGCCAACACTTTGATGCTATCAATAGATTAAAACAAGTCATTAGGCGATAAATAATGAATATTTAAAAAAATCAATTTAATTAATGATCAGAAAGGCTGATAAGTTCGTTCATTGCTTTCAGTTATATATTTGGGAAGTCTTATCAATTTTCATCAGTTTTTCAATTTTCAATATTTGGTTTAAATATAATTTCAGATAAAAAATACTTACATTTAGTTCGACTTTAGACTCGATTAAGAGTTGATCCAAACAATTCATTTGAGACTCTAATTGACAAATAATTAAATTAGTAATAAATCAAAAGCAAATCAAACGGCGAATGTCTGAGTGTTGGTCAGAGAGCTGGGGTTATCAACACATGTGTTCAGACGGCAATTCCTATCGAACATTGTTTCATCAGATTTGTCCTAAACTCTATTCAAACTAATTAATCGAAATTACCTCAAATGCAGTCTAAAGCCAAACGACCTGTTGATCGACAAAATGAAAATACGAATTAAATTACTGTTTATTAAAACAGAAATCAAATCAAATGATTGATTGATTGATTGGTCAGTTAGGGGCGAAATAACGTTAATCATAAGAATCAGTTGAACTATAAAATCATCACTAATTGTCTTCAATCGTTTGATTCAATACAATATCTGAGCAGTACTTACGTGTCGTCTAAGGCCTCATCCCTCGTCAGGAAATCCTATTTAGATATATGTTGTCAGACATCTGTTAATTGAAAAATTTTGTTAAATTAGAAAATTGGGTTTAAAAGTGTAAATAGTTTTTAATTAATAATTAAATGTTTGTAGCGATCAGTAAAACACGTGGTTTAGACGACTCGTCATTGGGAGCCCTCAAGAGTAGCAAATATCGGTTCATCACTAATACAAACATTTTATTATCAAATTTATTGTTAAAATCAATCGTTTATTTAATTCATTTCAAATCATTATTCGATTTAAGTTTTAAAAAATTAAATTTTTGTTTCAAAAAAACGTGGCATTCATTCGACCATTAATTCAAAATTAATTAAATATTTTTCGATTATAATTACGTTTTATGTAAATAATATTTTAATAATACCAAAAAGATAACATTCGCGTTGATTCAAATCAATTATAAATACTTAAAACTAAAATTTAATTAAAATAAATTAAAGCATTTTAGTGACGAGTGTTTAATGTTTCGAGAACTGCATTAACTGAAAGACTGTACGAAATAGTCATCTCTTTATCTGAGACTTCCGTTTAAAAGCATTGGTTTTGAGTGAAAGACATGCGCTTTAATGCCTTCAAAATGTGTGCATTTTTTAATAAAGCCGAACGAAAATTTTGATAGAATACGCTCGCTATACGTTTAGCACTATCTTAGTTAGCGCTCAGATCAGCTGTAGAGCCTCTATCAGTGCTAAACGTATAGCGAGCGTATTCTATCAAAATTTTCGTCCGACTTTATATCGTTTAGTTGGATATAAAATAATAGACTATACTTTACAGTAAGTACGGTAAAATGACTTTGGCTTATTATAATATTTGCAAATTGCACCTGTACATTTTGTATTATATTTATACAGTTAATTTTGGTGTTATTGAATATAATTTATTATCATAGTTAGACCTGTTAAATGTTTAGATTTTGCGCTCTAAATTTTAATTAAAAGTTGTACTAGGTGTAAGAAATGGGCTATATAATACAGTAGTGCAATGAGTTTATTCAAAAAATTGATTACTATTTTTAATTTTTAAACTTATAATAATATGCATAAAAGGAATAACTGCAGTGCCCTATTCGGTCAGCATTAGAACAGTGCAGATACACTGTTTTTGTTTGTTTAATAAATAGCTTTATGTCAATAAACATTTTTAAACTTTAAAACATATCACAACTAAGACTCCAACTAAACTTTACTAAATTAATAAATATATAAACTTTTTATTACTATTTATAAGTCATAGATATTTTGAATAAAATAATAGTTTCAAACACGTAGTCAAAAGCAATTGTAAGATTACAAACAACGTCTGTATAAATTGGTACGCATACCAGTTCTTAACAGGTCTAATCATAGTCATAAAGTAAACGGATTTTAAACTTATAATACCCTCAATTATTTGTTGAAGAAAAATTGAGCCCTGGGTAAAATTTAACTTCCACAATATTCACCGAGATTGTATTTTTTCAAAGTCTAACATTTTTAAAAGTAGTTTTACGGATTAAAAGTTTAAAGATATTTTTTGTTATATTTTTTAATGTTATATAATTTAAAAATTCTTTATTACTATTATTAATTATCATTATCGGTACAGTATATGTATCGACAATATTTAATTTTAATTTTATCTTATTTACTTGTCGCATAGAAAAGTTGTTCCAACTATTGGTATATTTTGCACATTAATTATGCCATTAATTGGAAATACATTTAATTGCTTTAATGATTAAAATATATAAATAATTCTAAAATAAACTTTTATACTGAGTATAAGCAGAAGTTTTGGTTTTCTATACAAAATAGCAATACATTTCCAAATAAACCCCCGAAACAAACTTAACTTAAATCAAATCAGATTTTTAAAAACTTTAATTTGATAGTTATATACTTAATCTTGCAATCTTCACACTTTGAAATATGAATCAAATAGAGTTAATATACTTAAAAATTTTTATTTTCTGTTTTTGATCGAAAACCAAAACTTCTGACAATGAGTATAAGTTAATTGAAAGTTATTTTTGAATCTCTAATAAAGTTTTTATTATTTCATTTGTATTATATTCACAAAAAATTCAATTTATTTCAATTGAATTGAATTAAATCAAATTATACTATAATCTAATTGAGTTAAGGACAGGAAAAGGCAACGACGGGAAAGGTGTTGACGGTCTCGTCGAGACATCTAATGTTAGCAATACTGATGAGAATAACCTTAGTTTTGGCGAAACTGATTCGTTGCCATTTCGGACAATTGAATTGTTTGCGTTTGTCGGCCACAAGAACCCACTGTTTGTTCTCTTTGTCGATTGGGTCGACACTCACTCTAACCGTATATTTGAACTTCTCTTCGCCATAGATATAGAAACTGATGGAAGACGTGATGATAGGCTGCGAGAGATGGACAATGAGTTGCGAATTGCGGTCGAAATGGAATTGACTGTAAATGTGATTATATTTCTTGTATTCAAATTCGATGTAATCGTTGATCATTTTAGCGGTTCTGCAGAAGTCATTGCCGCCATTGATGATAACAATGGCTCCCTTTCCAATGCTGGCGACGTTATACTCCGGTTCCCAAACACCGTTCACTAGATTAGGCGCTCTTTGAGTCAAACCACAGAAGAATGAGACGATTGTGAAGTAACGAGTGTTCGAGAAAAACAATTTCTCATTAGAATGCGTTCCAACTATTCGTATGAATTGGACTAATCTCTGATCGAAGAACACCGATTGCATTGATCTGCACGAGTAGTATCTGTGGTCGACAGCCGTATGCCATTTGATGTTATCCTCTGAAACCTGAATATAATAACAATAATAGCGTTTTGGGTCGACATCCAAGAGTCGAAATTTAATTAGATTCAGAATCACTGGAATATTCAGTTTTATAATAATTCCTTTTGAGTTGACTTCGATCTTGTGTTTAGTCAAACATTTTTCATCGAAATCTCTTTTGCCGGAGAAGAGTCGGTCCGGATTGAGGCCCTCGACTACAATTGCACCGTTAGCCACATTAGCGATGTCTTCAAACCTGAGTGGAGACAATCTCTTCGGTTTCGGATTCGGATTTGCTTTATCTGAATCGACTTTTTCTATCAAACAGTTTGAAGTCATCGCTAGCTCTTGGGTTCGTCCGATTAGGTCTGAGTTGGGCTCCAATATAGACTCGACTAATGGCGAGATCTGATACTTGAGGGCCAGTGACAGCATTTCTTGTATTTCGAAGTCGTCGGCACCGGTAAGTGATATCTTTCCCGAATAAACATATTTTATGAAATTCTTGAACGAAAGGGCCGAACAGTCTTTGATATGTATTTCTCGCTTACAGTTGGCCAGTACTGTCTCATTGAAAAGCATTTCCATAAATGTGGCACTTCTTGCCGCCAACACAGCCTTATGGGCACAGATTTGTTTGCCTTCGACTACAAACGTCACATCACTTAGTCTTTCATTTAGAAACAATCGACTGATATCTTCGGAAATACCAGAGCTGTGATCGACTTCACTCTTGTATTCCATTTTGTTTTCTACTATTCTTTTCGATTCAATTAACAATTGATTTGATTTTTACTAAAAGTTGACCTCAAGTTATATAAATAGTTAAGAAATTGAAAAATTTTCAAATTTTCCTTTATAATAACTTAGCTCGCTCACATTAAATGTACAATTTTTGTAAATCTCTTTGTATTTATGTCTTTATTAACTGAATTTATTCAATATTTAAAGTTTAGAGATATTTATAATTAGAAAATGTCGGAAAATAAAAATAATAATAATAATGTAAATAAGAAAAATAATTTCGAAATTAATAAAACAAATGAAAGTAAATCAAATAATGCTAAAGAAGTTCAAAGTTGTAAAGAAAATAAGGAAGAGATACCTAAAATATATTGGAATAAGTTTAGTCAAACTGAATATCTGTTCGACAATAGAGATTTGAAAAATACTAAATTAATTGAAAGCATAAAAAATTCATTGAAGTCGTTTGACTTTAAAGACATCGAAGAAGTGGAGGAATGCAATGAAAATGAGTTATATCTGAGGAATGACCCAATTTATCAAGAAATCAATGATTATATTATTGGTGAAGACTTAGGCGAAGGAAGCTTTGCAAATGTCAAAGAGTTTGTTCAGAAGAATACCTGCAGACGATATGCGGCCAAAATCATCAATAGAAGACATACTGAGAAAAAAGGCAAACAATTCGTCGAAAACATAAAATTGGAAATTAATTTATTCCGGAAATTGAATCACAAGAATGTTATCAAAATTCTAGATTTCTTTAGCGACAAAAGCAATGATTATTTAATACTTGAATACTGTTACGCAGTTTTGAGTGAATATCTATCTAAAGATCCGCCGAAAAAGTTACCCAAATCTCAATCACATTTGTAATTAATGCACAATTTATTGTAAAAAAAATTTTAATACAAAAATTTCAACTTTTAAGCAGTTATTTCTGTCAATTGATTGATGGATTGGATTACTTACATAGCATTGGTGTTATTCATAGGGATATAAAGCCGGCTAAGTATGCCCTCAATGTTTGCAATAATTATTGTTATTTTGTAATTAAAACATTGTATAATTATCCTCTCATAGCATCTTAGTCACCAACTCAAATCAAATTAAAATTTCAGATTTTGGTGTTTGTTATGTAAGTGTTAAGACAATTATTGAATTAATAACAGTTTTGCCATTAAATGCAGATTTTAGATCGATTTGATAGTTTAGATCTGTTGACGTCAATAGAAGGCACGCAATACTATTTCCCTCCGGAACTGTTTACAGAGGACTTTGAAAGTTATAGCGGTTCCAAACACGACATTTGGTCGAGTGGTGTCACTCTTTATGAGATGATTAGCGGAAACATTCCCTTCAATGACAACCAAAAGCTTTTCTTCGATTGTGTTATAGAAAATGATATTGAATTTCCGACAGAAATACTCGGAGACATACCTCTAATGCATTTATTAAACGGTATTTTGTTTTTAATAATATTAAATTAATTCAAAATTATTGAATAAAAATAATAATTAAATAGAAATCTTAAATAAAGACTTCAATCAGAGAATAACAATCGATGGGATTAAGAGACATCCGTAAGTAGTTTATTAAAATATAATTTTTAAATAATATTATGAATCTTAATCAATAGTTTTGGTTTTCGGCCGAAAACAAAAATTTAAAAATTTTTAATATCTTAACTCAATTTGATTTATATTTCATTTTTTAACACAAAGCAAAAAATAAACTTTATAAAACTTATACATGTTCTAAGCAGTGTCAGGCAATTATTAAGAGTTCAAAAGTGTTAGTTAACTTTTTTACTGTTTATTAACAAATACAAAACAATACATTTGCAAAGAATCGTTTGGCCTATTTCAGGCCTATTCAGATAACATGTTTTTGTATGTTTAATAAACAGTAAAAAAGTTAACTAACACTTTTGAACTTTTAATAATTGCCCGGTACTGTTCTAAGTTTAAAATTGCAAGATTATATGTATATTTATCACTGAATATATATAAATTATCAGGTTAAAGTTTTAAAACTTGATTTGATTTAAGTCAGGATTTTGCCGGGGGCTTAAATGGGAGGATAATGCTATTATGGGCCGAAACCAAAACTACTGATTCATAATAGCAGTCTAAGCCATTATAATGTATATAATAATAATTAGAGGTCGATCTCGAGAGTCGGGAATCCCGATCCCGACTCGGGATTGCTACTCCCGATCCCGACCGAAATAAGTCGGGAATCCCGGTCGAGTCCCGAATTTGAATGTTTTCAATAATAATAATAATTAGTTTAAAATAATGGTTTAGTAAAGTAAGTCAGACTTTAATACAATAAAAAAACGGATAATAGTTTTATTCAGGTATTAAATGTAACCTCAAATCATGTGTTGAAATGATTTTAAAAATTCTTGTTTTAAACAGATCAAATTATAAATAAATTTAAATTTAGACAAAGTTTATAGTTTATAACAAAAATTGAGGAGGGAGA
>JAQFXP010000782.1:0-24646 GCA_034693685.1 Belba bartosi
GGTGGGGGAGGGGGGGGGTGGGTGAGGGGGGGGTACCACATGACGAAACTATATATACACTTTCTCTGAAATACATTTTAGTTTATATTTATATTATACAAATTGCAAATATAAACCGAAAACATTTAAACTGTAATATAAATAAAAAATTAAATAAAAAATTAAAAAATACATTTTCATAAAAATTATAATTACAAATTTCAAAAATTTAAAATTTTAGTATGACTAAATAAATTAACACAAATATTAACTAAATGACTCTTAACAAAATCACTTACAGTTAAAATGCAAATGAAAATAAAATCAAATCAGACTAAAACTGATTAAATCCAATTCAGAGAATACGTAGATTGCAACCTGATTAAAATAAAAACCAAAATAAAACAATTACTGTTTAATACATTACTACAACAAACTTATAAATAACTAAAAAGCAGACAAATTACACAATATTAACTAGACTATTCAATTAATATGAAGTGGTTGCATGCATAACGCCAGATTTGATGCCACGTTACAATTGGACAAATTATTAGTTTCAAATCTTTTAATTGTGGCTTTTAGAAAAAAATTTTGTTTAAAAGTTTAAAATAAAATTTTTGAATAAATCAAAATTTATGAAATTAAAATTTATAGTTTAATTTTACAAATTATTATACTTAAAAATATTCTCTGTCCTTCGACTTTTCCAATCATTATATCTAATATACAAATGCAAATATTATTAAAATTATAAATTTTATTTACTGTTTCTAATTTAACATATTATTTTTAAAAATTTAAATATTAATTTATTTAAATTGATTTATAAAAAATTTAATTTCACGGTATTTTTCAATTTAAATAACAGAATAAAATAAAAATAATTCTTGTAAACAAACATAATATATTATAGTTACATATATTGTAACTATAAAATAATAAATGGTTTTATTTATATATAGATTGTAGCAGATGTAAATAAATTTGGAACATTTCATTTAGAATAAAATATAGCTTACTGGAGGTGTCCAAAATAATTTTTCTACATCTAACATATTAATAATAATGTTATTTCCAAAAATTTTAATTGCATTTAATATAGTTTAATTTTTAAGTTTAATAATTTATAAAATTTATTTAATAAAACTCATCTAGAATCTATTTAATGACATAATATATAAAATTAATTTATTTATTAATAAATGTATTTAAAAATAATAATGATTATGTAAGCCAAAAATGACATCATTGTTAGATTGATATTAACGGAAAATAATAAAATTTTTTTTAATATTCAGTAGAAAATAATTAACCTGTACTATAATTTCATAAATTAAAAAATTTTAATTTTCAATTTTTGATTATATAATACTTTGATTTTAAAATATTAAAAAAATATTTTTTACACAAATTATAATTAGTAATTTCAAACATTTAAATTATTAATCTGACTAAATAAATTAACACAAATCTTAACTAATTGTCTCTTGACTAACCTGGTAAAACAAATACAGTTAATATGCAAAAGGAAATTAGACCAAATAAGAATCAGATTGACCAAATTCATGTCAAACGAGAAGTAAATTACGACCTTATTAAAATTAAAACCAAGAAAAAAACAATAACAATTTAATACATTGCTAAGATATATTAACACATAACTAAAAAGCAGACAAACAAACAAAATATTAACCGGACGACACAATTAATATCAAGTTTTTGCATTTATTAAACGCCATTTGATGCCAAGTTACAAGTGGACTATTTATAGGTTCAAAATCATATAATTATTGTTATTTTAAAATAATTTTGGTTAAACAATTAAACTAATATTTTTAATATATATAAATTTATAAAACTAGAATTTATAATTTAATCTTACAAATTATTATATTTAAAAAATTATGACGTTTTGCAGTATTCCATATATTATATTTAACATAAAATTTACATTTTATTACAACTTTTATTTTAAAAATTTTAAACATTAATTATTATATAAATTCTAATATTGGTAAAATTAAAATAATTAGTATGTTCATTTATTTAAAATATTTAATAATAAAATTAATCTAATAAAATTTTTTAATTTAAATAATTTAATAAAATTAAAATAATTTTTATAAAATTAAAATAAATATAATATTTTGTTAATATACAATTGTATATAACCACATGTTTCTATAAAATAAAACAATATTGTTTTTTAATTTTTATTAAAATTATTAAGTTAATTAAATTCCGGTTTTAATTTATAATATTTAAAAGTTCAAACTACATTTGGTTAAAATATAGTAATAATCATAATTTTCAAATTAAATAGAATAATAGATGGTTATGACATTGTGCTTAATAATCGATACAAACTATTCATTTTATACTAGAAATTGTTTATTATTAAAGATTATGTCGGATATGGAAGTTAGGTATGGAACTTAAGACCTAATTAATATGTACTTGCTTTAATTTAAAATAAATAAACTAAATTAGTTAATTGATATAAATTTTGATTGATATAAAATTGCTCTCATAGAATTAAATTAAAAATGTTAAACCGAAAATAAAATAAATCTATGAATTTATTTCTATTTAAAATATTTTTTAGAAATGTGCTAATAAACTTATTACCAAATATAAATCTTTGTGATTATAACAGTATTAAGCCATTTTAAAGATTATTTTTAAATGTTAAATTATTTATTTTTATGTATGCTCTATAAATTCTAATATAGTTAAAATATAGTTACATTTTAAATTTAAAAATGTCGTAAACAAAATCAAAGTATTAATAATAAAAATATTATTAATAAAAATATTAATATAAAAAATTATTATGACAAAAATTAAAATGTAAATATATTAATGTCAAATTAATTTAAAGTAAATTTCTACAAAAACTAATAAAAAAAATACATTAGATTTTTATTCAATAATTAGATAATGTAAAATTATTAATTAATTTTAATAATAAATAAATAGATAACGATATTTGTTTATACTAATCAAAACTAATTGAAAAATATTTTCGATTGTCCTTACTATGAGTGAATTTATTGTGTCTACGGATATTTTAAAAAAATTTATTATTTTTATTTATATTTCTGAACAAATAAAATAAAATTTTAAATTATTGCCGCAACTGGGGGCCGTTTGGGGGGTTTTTGGTTAAATATTAGCATAACTTATAATACTTAAAAAATAAGCTGATTTAATCAAATCATTTAACGTCTATAAACAATTTTTATTTAATTTTAAGTTGCAGTATACTATAAAAATATTAAATATATATAATTAATAAATTTATTCAAAAAATTACGGTTTATATTAGTAAGTTATAAGTTGTAACTTTATAGAAAAAATTTAGTAATTATATATAATTGCCACTTCTTAGTTAAACTGTAATTTAAAATTAAATAAAAATTATGTCTAGATTTCAAATGTTTAAAATAAATTATATAATTTTTCTAATATTAAACGTATTAAAAATATTTAATTAAAAACCCCTTTAAACGCCCCCAGTTGCGGCTATAATACAAAATATTAAGTTGTTTATTAATAAAAGTATTTAAAAATAATAATTAATAATTTAATTGACGTCGACACAATAAATTAGTTCATTGTTAGAAGTCCATTTATATGTAAATAGTAAATTATGCATTAATTTAATCAGAAATATAAAATATATTACAGTTTTAAAAAATAAAATGTTTAATTTAAAAATAATGTAATTAAAAATCTTAAAATTTAGATTTAAATTTATATTGTCTTTGAATATAAAAAAATTATTTTAACTTTAAGTTTGCAATTAAACAACAATTAAATAAAATAAATTAAATTAGAATTTTAAATTTAAAAAAAATTAAATAAAAAAAATGTTTAATTAAATAATTATAAATTATTAAAACTATGCAAATATAGCAAATTATTTATAAAAACATATATTGTTACAAATTTTAATTAAAATTGTTGAATATTATTGATTATAATTTAAAAATATTTAATTAATTAACAATATATGTTTAAACGTAATGTCAAATTATTCATATATTTAATATTATAAAACTATTTTTAAAAAATTACTTAAATACGCTTATTGGCGCACATAATATAAAAAATATATTTGTTTGTTAAAAATTGTGTTTCAAAACAAAAATGATTAAATAAATTGCTGTAGCCACAGTAAATAAAATCATTGTTAAATAATTTAAAAAATAATAATTTTTATAATTTATTTAATAATTATTACGTGTAGATTATATGTATTGTAAATTAAGACTTTATTTTATATAATCTTAATATAAATAATCTTAATATTACTATTATACCATTTAAATTTATAATTATATTTTAAAAACTGTAAATTAAAATTTGATTTTGATTGATTTATAAGTTTAAAAACATTATTTTTATTTGGCTACAAAAGAAAATAAGATATTTGTAAATTAAATGAAATAAATAACAATTATAAAATTTTAATATATGATTAGAGCAAATTAATATAAAAACTTATGTAATATATATATATAGATTATAATAAAATTAAACCAATTATTTATAACTCTAATTTGTAAAAAAGAATAAATATTTTGCACTAGTTAAATTTTAAAAACATTATTTATTTATATTAGTACAAATAAATTGAGAAGTAATTTAAAACTATATTTTATTAATATTACGTTTAATTTAAACTGTTATTCAATTACTAACTGTTTGTGAATTTTTTTTAAATATAAATAAAACTAATTAAAAATCTAACTTTAACTCTGATTTTGACTAAACTATTAAAATATATTTTTACATTTCTTGTAAATTCCAAGTTTATCAATATTATATAAAGGATATACAGCAAAATATTTTTTATAATATTAAATATTATTAATACGAGTTTTATGATTGAAAATAAATTAAAATATTTTAAAATTGTTAAAAATTATTAAAAAATAAATGAAAATTAAACAAAAACAAAATTTATATAAAAAAGAATTAACCTAAAAAATAAAAAATTGGTTTATATTTGATAATTATAAAAATAAATTATTAATAATTATTAAAAGCTATAAATTTTATTTTAAAATGCATAAATAAATTATGAAGATTTGAATGCAATAAATTTTGATTTGAAAACGGATAGTCGTTTGTTAAGGAGATTGGTACAAATTGTTGCACAATTTACAAAAAATTTAAGAATAAAAACTTTTGATGTCTTAAATGTGGAATCCGTTTAAGGTCTTGGGCTGACCTTAGACTATGCCCGACTTACGACCCGAGTTAGCGTTAGGATATTTTTAAGAGTCAAGCGCTCCAAACGAAAAAGTTAGCTATGCTTTCACTCAATTTCGGCTTAGAGGCGTAGCAAACAGCTGTAACTCAATTCTTATTCAGTGTCCGCTTTATGGTTCTAAACATTATTAAAAAGACTATACAGTTGTTTTTTTATTAAAGATCACTTTATCCAGATTGAGTATCACCTCAGTGTCTATCACTCGACTCATATTAATGTGTTTTAAGCAAAACAGTAAATACTGTTGGCTTTACTGTCAAACGCGTTGTTTACAAATTACGCACAGAGCGCGTTTGGCAGTGAAGCCCATAGTATTTGCTGTAGTGCACAAAACGCATTGATATAAGTTGAGTAATTTTCAATGCGGTTAATGTGATTCTCATTTTGGACGATAGACACTGAGGTAATCCTCAATCTGGATAAAGTGATATTTAATAAAAAACAACTGTAAGTTTTTAAAGTCAAGAATTGCGATTAATTGATGGTTGTGCTAATTCTTACATATGTTTATTGTTTCACTTGTTAAATCTGTTTCAAATGACCGCATAGCGTATGTCATTGCTTACAACATTGTATGTGTAATAAATAGGCCTTTAAAAAGGGCATTTTTGTAGTCAGAGTATTTACCTAAACGAAAGGGCTAAAATTTTGTAGTTGATTTAATGAAGAAAAAAGTAATGTCAAATATAATAATGTCGAATATAGTAATGTCGAATATTGTAATGTTAAATGTAGTAATGTCAAATATAGTAATGTCAAATATAGTAATGTAAAATATTTTAAATTTTACTAAAATCTTAATAAAACTAACATTTCCCGAACAATTAGGTAAAATTCTCATTTAAACTTTTTATATTTTATCATTATCGTAATATTTATAAATTTTTATATGACTAATAATTTATATATTATAAATATATTTATAGTTTAATATGAGTATAAAAAATATGTCATAGTAATATTCTTTGAAAAAGTATTATTTTGAATTAACATATAATGCAATCTAATTTTAATTATGTCTACATTTAATATTTATAATGTTTTAAACAAATTTAAAACAAAAATTGAGAATAATATATTGAATAATATAATTTAATTTTTGATTAATATTAATATTGTGCATTATTTATGTTATAGACTGTAATTGTAATTTTTTTAGCTAAATAAACTTTAGAATATTCCATTAAACATATATAATATAATTAATTTGTAAAAACTCTAATTTAATTAATAATAATATAATATACTTTAAAAATAAAAAAATTTCTAATGTATTAAAAACTGTGAATAAAAATAAATTAATATTTAAAATAAATATAAATAAAATAAAAAATATAATAAAATATTATAAAACCGAGGTTTGAACCAATAACTTTGAGATTTAGAGGCAAACGCTTTACCGTTGAGCCACCAAACCTATAATTTCCATTTATGCTTAAATCTTTAGTAATGCTAATTTCTTTTTATCAAATTCTCCTTAAACACCATTGGCATATTAAACAAAAATTTATTTTTTGTGTTGCTATGAGGTTTTAAATTATATAACAGTTTTTTAAAAGCTTGTGAGCAGGATAACTATCCTAATTGTCAGTATAAATTAAATAATGTTAATAATTAATTACAAAAATACATTAGATTACTATGTTGGTAGTTGGTAGGCCATTTATAAATTATAAATAATTTTTAAACTAAAAAAAACAAATTTATTATTTATTTTACAGTTTTACTTAATAAAATTAAACTTTTTGAACCATGTTGGATTGAGAACTAATTTATCAAAAATATTTCTATTATTGAAAATGTAAAAAAATGTATAAACATAAATTAATTAAAATTTTTAATATATAATTTTAAAAATAAATTTTATTCAAACATTTACTTTATAATTAATTAAAACCTGATCTTGATTAATTGTTATATTATTTTTAATACTATAATTAAATTTTAATGAAATTTTAATTTTTTACTTAAATTATTTTGTAAACAATTTGTAAAATAAAATTAAATATAATTAAATTTATTTTGTTAAAAATATATAAATTTCAGAATTCTTTTGTTTTAAATTATTTTTATATTTAATAGAAAATAAAGTTATCTTATTTAATAATTGAAATATTTAAAATTAATGCAAAAGTTGAATTATTAGTCTATTTTACTCTTAACCCATTGACCCATTTGTGATTCAATAACAAATTTTAAATTAAACAAAACTATTAATTAGTTTACAGTTTTATACAATAAATTATAAAACCCTTTTAAGTTTACTAATCTATTATTTTATCAATATAATTACCAAATTTAAAAATATATTTTAGTCAATTAAAATTCGCAATATTATATTAATTTGCACTTATAAATATAAATAAATATCAAAATTAATATAATATACTCACGAGTAAATATGCCGAAATGCAACACCCGAATTTTATTAAAATTAATTTTGAACAAACGTATATCATATATAAAGTAAAAAAATTAATTGAGTTTTTGCTGAATTTTACTCTGTCTACAATTTAAACTAGATTAATTGTAAGTTTTATATGCCTTCCGTATATGTTCTTTTATTTGTATGTATACGTCCCCAATGTATGTTTTTGTGCATTACAGCAATGCAGCAATTGTCGGCTTTACTGCTTCACGCATTTATCAAAGATCTTGCATTGAAGACGTGGTGTAAAGCCGACAATTGGTGTATTGCTGTACTGCACCAAAGCATACATTGGAAACGTATACATACAAAAAGAAAGAACATATACAGAAAGCATATAACATTTACAATTAATCTAGTTTAAATTGTGGACAGAATAAAATTCAGCAAAAACTAAATTAATTTTTTTACTCTATATATGATATACTTTTGTTCAAAATTAATTTTAATAAAATTCGGGTGTAGCATTTTGGCATATTTACTCGTCAGTATTTACATTTCAAATAATAAAGTAAACATTTATTATTATTCTTAAAATAATAATATAAAATTTATTAATATATAAATTTAAAATTTATATTTTATATTTTTGTAATAAAAAAAATTAAATAGACATAATTGCTGTCCAGAACATTTTTTATGTTAATTAGTACTAATAGTTAATTAGATATTACAATGTAATTTCAAGTTCAAACTAAAATTTAAATATCCAATACCTACCAAGAAACATTAAAATTAGGTGTTTTACATTAAGTATTTATCGTTAAATAATTTTATAATAGTAAGTAATAAAAATATTTTGTTTAATTTTTAAAATTATTATTAATCTATTTTATAATTAATTTAACATGTATAATTAATACCTGCAATATAAATTAATTATTATTAAACACTTAATTTTTAAAATAATTTTTAATGTGTAAAGCAACAACTAATTAACAATTAATGTTGGATAATAAAAAGCAAATTAACATATCTGCGCTTATGTTTATTACATTGCATTTAATCACATAAATTTAAAAATGTCTATATACAGGTTGGTTCAGCAAAAATGAAACGACTTTGAATTTAAATAATAATTAAACTAATTTAAATTTATATGTTTTAAGTGCTAAGTATATTAGCCTGATATCTTAGCTAAAAGTTTAAAACAAAACTTTTATTAATTACAATTTTTTACAATTAATTTAAGTGCTATATTTTATCTATACCTAAAAATTGCTTTTCAAAGACCATATATTAGGTAATTTTATATAAATTGCTTACATATAAACTTCTCGTGCGCTTTATATATCTGCTTTTTGTAGTTAAATTAGTGTTTGATTTGTAGATTAAACATTGTTTTTTGATATTATCGTTAATTTTACAATTAAAACAAATAATTAAAACAACGATAGTAATTGAAAAATAATGCATAACAAACTCAATTTTTGTGTAAAAAAACTGCATATGCTCTTAAAATATTTTGAATATTAGTAAATAAACAGATATTTTCACAAAATGTTTTTATTTATATTTCTTAGAAATAGTGCCATTGATTTAATTATAACTAAATTTTTATTAAATTAAAAATTATTTAATAATTTTTAATAGCTTTTAGTAAATTTATACTCTGGAAAGCGTTTTTTAGTATTCATCTTTTCACAATAAAAATAATATTATTTTATACATATTTTCCTTATTGAATAATATATCAAAATAAAGATTATAAACTAATCTACAGTTTTCAGAAATATTTATTTGTGAAAATTTAATAGATATTATATAAAAAACGTTTAAAGTTGTTTCAAAACAGCTAAACCCCCCTTCTGTATACTGTATATATAATTTCAATTTTTTTTAAACAACTATTACATTTAAACATAAATATATTTTAATAATGTTTATTGCAAATAGTTAACACAATTTTAAATTTTAATTACCTTAAATATATCAATATTATAATATTTAAAATTTGTTTATTTAAAAATAATAAAGGATGAACAACTTGAAAATTTAAAAAATATTAAATTTTTTTAACTATTAACAATTGTTTATTTAAAATAGATATTTTTGCATTTTTAAACTGTTTACAGTAATTAATATAAAAAATATTTTGTTAAAAATTTTAACTTTATTGATTGATTTAAAAAAAATAAAAAATTTATATTTATATTTATATATTACAATTTGCAAAATTAAACAAAAAACAATTAAACTGTAATATAATTTAATAAAATAAAAAATTAATTTTTTAATTTTTTGTCAAATTTTAATTTTTAAATATAAAATACAGTTAAAAAATAATTATTAATTTCAAACAATTTGAATATTGATTTGACTAAATAAATTGACACAAAACTTAACTAAATGAATTTTAACTAAATCAATTACAGTTAAAATGCAAATGAAATTCAAACCAAATCAGACTCAGATTGACTAAATCCTAGTCAGAGAAGACGCAGATTGCAACCTGATTGAAATAAAAACCAAAATAAAACAAATACTGTTTTATATATTACCACAACAAACTGACAAATAACTAAAAAGCAGACAAACTACACAATTATAAATGGAATACTTAATTAATATCAAGTTGTTGCATGCATAACACCACAATTGATTCCATGTTACAATTAGATATTATTAATTTCAAATCTTGCAATTATGGCATTTAAAAAAAGATTTTGGTTAATTATTTTTAAAAAAAATATTTTTGAATATGTCAAAATTTATGAATTTTTAGTTTAATTTAATAAATTATTACATTTAAAACTATTTGACGTAATTTGACTTTTTTAATTATTATAACTAATATAAAATTGTAAATATTATTAAAATTATAAATTTTATTTACTGTTTCTAATTGGATTATAAAAAATTTAATCTAACTGTATGTATCAATAACATTTTTCAAATAACAGAATAAAATAATAATACTTTTTAAAAACGAATATAATTGTTAAAATCCTATTGTATTTATTAAAATAACTGCAATTTTAAAGTTTATTTCAAAAACAAATTTCAATCAGATTCAATTAAAATTTTATGATAAAATAATACAGTAAAAACTATAAATGAGAAGTCGTTTTTACTATTTTCAAACGGTCTGTAATGTTGTTTATTTTACAAATTATTTTTTCATTTAGTCATTGAATTATTTTTTTTCAATATTTCTAATAAATTATTTTATAAATATAATTTTTTTAAAGATTAATAAGTAAACATTTATATATATTATTTATTTGATTTACTAATAATAAAATTTACTTAATAATAATTTTAAGTAATAAATTTAACTAAAATTATTTAATAAATTATATAAATGTTTCAAAAAGTTTTTATATTGTTTCTAAATTTTATTAAATAAATTACAAGAAAATTAATTTCTTTGTAAATTTTATGTTAATGTTTTAATGGATTAGTATAACAATATTTTCAAAATAATTTGTATTTAAAAATAATTATAATTTTTTACTTAAGTTATTTGTTTAAAATAAATTTAAAATATAAAAATTTTAATTTATTCAACTAATTTAATTTTAAAATAATTTAATTTTATTATTAAGTTTGTGAATATTAATGTCATAATTTTTATTAGTGTTAAAATAATTAAATTAATTTGATAAATGTTTTATTCAAATAATTATTTTAATGATTTAATACTATATAAAACATTTATTGAATATTATTTTTTAAAAATAATTTTAACATAATTTTTTAGATTGACATAATAAGCATAATATTTTAATTATTAAAATTATTTAAAAATAGCAAATATATAAGTACATTAGATTATTATTAATTATGTACAAGGCTCGGATTTTTAACTATTTTAACTATTGGCCCAGAACATAATATAGCCCTAGTGTTCGAGATGTGAACCGATCATGTCCTGAATAACAATTTAACCAATTTTAATAATAACTATAAATAACTATTTGAATGGTTAATAACTATTTCAAAGATAAATAACTATTTCAAGTTTTTATGTACATTACGTTGTATTTGAAGGAAAATATAAAACTTATAGTTTTAATAAAATGATATAATTTTGGAAAAAAATAAATTCCTAAATCGCATTAGAAATACAGTCTAGGTTCAATTCTGTCCTTTCCATTTCTATCCCTTTTTTATTTTTATCCATTATATACTAAAACCAAAAGCCATTTACAATAGAAACAATGCTAAACAATTCCATTTTTATCAAGAAAATTTATGTCAGCTTCCCATTTTATCCCTTATATTATAAAACCATTTCTATATAAATCAATATAAAATTAGATCCAATTTTGTCAACTTTTTAAGCAATAAAAATATTTTTAAATAAATAATGTGATAATAAAACTAATTATGTTTTAAACAGTTATCGGTCAAGTGATTGACTATTGATTTGATGCATGATTTTAGTAAATTAAAAACAAGTTAATATTATATTTAAAAACTCGAAATTATCAATTGATAAACAGTTTTGTCAAATACAAAAAGAGATTATTATTAATAGTTTTAAAATCTTAAGCAATTAAAATTTGATTAATTTTTAAAAAATATTGTATAAAAATAATAACTACTATAATTTTTCTAATAAATAATGTTTTGTTTTATCAATGTCCATTTTTATTACTTTTCCATTTTTATCCCTCAATTTTTCTGCCCGCCCACTTGATAGAAATGGACCTGGACTGTATACTAAAAATATTAATCGGCGAAAACACTAATGAATTAGACATTGATTTAAGTCCTCAAGAGATCGCATGTTTTCGGTTCTGTCCCATCACTGAAGCAGATATTGAGCGAAGTTTTTCAAAATATAAGTTCGTTTTGAGTAATAATAGATTAAGTTTTTGTAAACAAAATCTTAAATATTATTTAATAATTTATTGTAATGCTATTTAAAATTTTTATATGATTTGTATTTAATTTTTTACAAAAAAAATAAATAACTATTTGAGCAACTATTTAATCTGTTTTTGTTAACTATTATAATCACTATTAACCAAAGTTTTAATAACTATTTGTCCTAACCTTGCTAATAATATAATATATAAAAAACTAAAATGCCATTTATTAAAAATTTAAAGTAACACTAGTGCAAAGAGGAAAAGGCAATTTCAAATATTTTGCCAAATTGACCCGAATTGTTTATAATTAGCTTCTATAAGTAAATCTACACAAAGTAATTTTTTAATTTTTTTTATTCAAAATAGTTTTCGAAAAATTAATTTTTGAATATTCGACTTCAATAGAAAAAGATAAGAAAACATAAATTTTCAAAAATTAATTTAGGCCCCGCCCCTTAAAGATAACAACTTAAAATTTTTTTTACAATTAAAAAATAAACTATATTTATTTTTAAAAATAATTTAAAGAGGGCTTTTGCATTATTTAGACATTTTTTAATTTGTGCACAATATGGACATACAGTCACTGACGGATAATATCAACCATAAATGTTATAAACTCGAAGTCGTGGCAGACGTTAGTAATGAAGACGATTGCAAACGACTCAACAGTACTACAATCAAACATTTCGGCAAATTAGATGTCCTGGTTAATAATGCCGGTTTTGGCATACCTGCTGTTATTACTGACTCATATTATATCGATTCATATAATCAAGTAATGAAGACTAATCTGGATTCAATGGTCTATTTGACTCATTTATCAGTCGAACATTTGGCCAAAACTAAGGGAAATATTATTAATATTTCTGGATTTGCGGCAATGATTTACGTAAGTAGTAAATAAAAATGTATTTCAATAAAAATTAAATTAATATCTTACTAACTTTAATTGTTTAAATTTATTTTCACACATATAAATGTTGCTTTATTTAAACTAACTTTAATTGTTAATTTTTATAACTTTTGTTTAATATGGCAGTTGTGATAAATACTAACTTATATTCTAAGGATTAATGTCATATAACAATTTTTACTGATTTGAAATCTTTGTTTTGCATTAGCTCTACTTTTCATTTGTTAGTAAATTTAACAGTTATTTAATTTTAATTAATATTACTTAAGTGTAAAACAATTGAAAAAATAAAATTAAAAATTTTTGATTAAAATAAAAAACGTTATTTTAACATCATTTATGCTCATGAAAATAATTAATAAATAATATATACTTAATTAATAAAATTTTTTAGATGCCCTAATCTTCCACGGGAAGTTTGTCAAAAAGCGCTATGAACATGTTTACAAAATGTATGGCTGTTGAGTTGGGCCCTAAAGGAATACGCGTTAAAACAATCACGTAATTTCAAAAATAATAATTGTTTAAAATATTAATTTCGTTATAATTATGTGACGAAACTTTTCCCGTTTGATTGGGAATGTGTGGACTATCACTTAAGATGTAAGTAATGCTCGGCAGGAGAGAGCGTCGGCAAGCGTGACCAGTGTGGGTCACGGGTTACCTGAGCGGACAGTCGTTGTTCGTCAAGTGTGACAGTTGTCAATTAAGACATCTGCCACTGTGTTCGTTTTGAGCTTGACGTTAAGCACGCAATGGCGCACCTTTTGACTACTGGAATAACTCAAACTAAGCACATACACAGCGATTAAAACAATTTAAAACTTTATTATTAGAACGTTACTTATAATACATAGTATGTAATGTATCAGAATGTAATGTACTGTCAGAGTGAGTGAATATGTTCGAGTGTCTGTCAGAGTCTGGTTTAGGCGCTTAGCACTCCTTTATATAGAGCGCTGAAAAGTGTGTTTGGAGATTGTGTAAAATCAGAGATTGGCTGGATTGATATATCGAAAAATATGTCCATAACTCGAATGGACGCGTACCGATTTTTATATAACGTGGTCTGGACATTCTGTGGTTATTTGAGAAGAAATTGACATTATCTAATTTTTATGCTCTCATGTGGTTCTAGAGTTATAGTCGTCGGAACATCGGTTACTATGGTGTGTATTGAATACAATGTGTGTTTGATTGGTCAGTATTGTAAACAAAGAAATAAAAATTGTGTGAAAATATAGGTTACAAATTAAGAACAGATGTCAAAGTGTACATAATTCTAAGAAAAGTGTTAAATTTAGAATAAGAGTCTAGGTCATTCTATTTTCGTCACAATTATAAATAAATATTTGCTTAAAGTGTAGTTTCTATAAAGACCTATTATAAACAAATAATAAAATATAAATTTATCGACAATTCATTTTTTAAAAATCTTTATATAATCTTGGGATTTGTCTTTAAGAATAAACATTTATTTGGTCTATTGCTTGTTTTAATATTATTGCTACTTCTATACATGGAACATTTGCAGCTACAGATATAGCCATAAAAGACCTTTGATCGTGGGTTATTAAACTGACTGGCAAATCATATGCTGGAAAATTGTCTATAAAATTAAATAATTTAACTTATTAATAAACCAATTTTTTGAGCCCTCACCAGGATCAGCCTCTTCCAACTCCGAGCCATCATTGTCTGTAGGCACAGTAAAATGCCAAAATATCAAATAAACCGATACTGATATTAATAGAATAACTTTGAAACACATATTTAAAAAAACTTTAAATCTAAAGTTTTGGTAAAACAAACCGGTATTTTATATAATTTTTAATATTTTTAAAAAAATGTTATCAAAAGATTCTAATTAAACTGCTTATATTTGTTATTATTAATGTTTGTATAAAATATAAATTATTTATTTAATAAATATTAGTTAATCAAGATAAATATATATTTTTTCATTTGTTTATAATAGTTCTTTATAAAAACTACAAATTTTACAAAATTAATATATAATTATAAAGAAATTAATATTTTAAACAAAATTTAATTTTAAATTTAAAATAATTTTTAATTTATCTTGCTTTAAAATTATTTAGTGTAATAATTATATGCGTTAGAAATGATAAAATTATTGCTTATGTCGCTTAAAAATAAATTTTAAGCATTTAAAAAAATTACAAAAATTTTAAAATTTCACTTTTGAACAAATTTAGATTGCCATAAAGTCAAAACAAGTTGAGCAACTTTTGAAAGTTTTTTATTCTAATAAAAAACTATTCTTGCTCTATATATTTTGTATTAAAAACCTATTTCTATCTACTATAGTTTGGGCTGTGACATAGAGGTTTGCATTTGTCAAGATTTTTTGTAAATCACGTGATAAAATAATTTTGATTCGACTAATAAAAAAATATGGGAACTATACTATAATATACTTTTTACAGAATTAATTTATATTTATCCATTAAAAAGTTATTTAAAAAACGAGAGCGTTAAGATAAATGAATAACCTCTTTATATTTGTCGTTTTGGACGTTTTCCAATTATTATATTTAATATAAAATTGTAAATTTTATTAAAATTATAAATATAATTTACAGTTTCACTTTTTAAAATATAATATTTAAAAATTTAAACATTAATTATTATATAAATCTTAAAGTTGGTATAATTAAATTAATTAGTATATTTATTTAATTTATTATAAAATTTAAATAAATAAAAATTTTAATTTAAATTACTGAATAGGATACAGTAAAAAACAACATTTATCAAATTAAATGAAATAATAGGCAGTCACGACATTGTGTATAATAATCGATACAAACTACTTCATTTTATACTAGAAATTGTTAAAAATTATTTTTAAATTGATCGTAAATTCTAAGTTTATTAATAATATCTAAAGTATATACAGCAATTTTTGTTAATGAATAAATAAATTATGAAAATTTGAAAGCAATAAATTTTGATTTGAAAACGAATGGCGTGTTGTGAAGAAGATCCGTCCAAATTGTTGCACAAATTACAAAAAATTTAAGAATCAAAGACTTTTGATTTTTTAATTGTAGACTCTGTTTAAGGTCTAAAACCTACGTCAGACTATTCCCGACTTACGACTCAAGTTAGAGTCAGGCTATTTTCCAGCATTAAGCGCTCAAAGCGGAAAAGTTCTCTATGCTTTCACTCAATCCCGGCTTAGAGGATTAGCAAATGGTTGTAAATCAATTCTTTTTCAGTGCTTACTTTAAAATTCTAACCATTATTAAAACGACTATAAGTTTGCAAAGACAATAATTGCGATTTATTGAAAACTGTGCTTATTCTTCAATATGTTTCTTGTTTTAATTGTTTAATTGCTAAATTTGTTTCTGATGACCGCATATATAATTGCATACAACATTGTATGTGTAATAAAACATTTGTTATATAATTTATAATAGAGAGTATATTAGGTATTGAAATAATTATTTTATTTTAGAAAAAATACAAAATGTTATCAAAAAGTGTATAAATATAAAGATTTAGAATAATATTATGCTGAGTTTAGTTGCGTTATTATATATAATATTAATATTTATTTTGATATTAATTCAAAAATACATTTGACTTTAACATCAATTTGTAAATCAATAGCAAATTTTAGGTTAAATTAAACAAAAATATTAATTAGTTTACAGTTTTATACAATAAATTATAAAACTCTTTTAAGTTTACTAAACTAACGTCATAGGACATATAAATTGCACAACATTTAACTTAATATTAAATATATTTAAATCAAATTTATTCATTAAAAATTAATTAAAGGCAAACAAATAATAAATTTTAATTTCATTACAATTAATAAGTAACCACCAGAGGTCAATTTTCGGTGCATTTTTAAGTTTTTTTGCGGTCATTTCAAAAACTAATTTTTGACAACATATAAATCCACTTTTTTGTAAAAATATTTAATTCAATTAATCAATTGTTTAGTGTTTTGAGCCTCCCATACATTTTTATATTCTATTTTACAAATATTAATAAAAACAAGCTTTGATTGGCTGACAAATGGGACGTTTATAGGTTGCTAGCTTTTGTTACAAACCGTTTGCTTTAAATATTCAAATAATTTGTAGCTTTATTTGCATATAAGTGTCAAAAGACGTTTGCGCAATATTTTTTGTTCTGAATTCATAATTAATTTTTAAAAACAATGTTGCAAAATAACAAAATATTGAAATTTTTTAAAATAATTGAAATTTTTATTAAGCTTTATAATCTAGAAATAAAGTATTAAAAAAATTTTATACTTTATTAGTTAAAATTTTATCCAAGTTATAAAAATACAATATGTTTTTTAACGTTTAAAACATTTAATTTTAATTTATAAAACAAAGAATATAAAATATTTTAATAATTTTCTCAAGAAACTGTATCCGAACCTTAATCAAAACAAGCATAATTTATTATTTGTTAAAATTAACTTTAGTTTCATTTTTGACATTTGGTTTCATATTTATAAAAATTGTTTAAATAATTATTTCTTTTATTTAATAAATCTATGTTAATAAATTTATATAACTATAAAAAAAAATTTTAATATTTCATATATTTTGTTTTTAAATTTAGTTTAATATTTACGAATAAAATATATTTTTTCATTATTTTTTATAATTAGATAAATAATTTTTATGTAAATTGTTATAATGAAATTGATATATTATTGTGAAAATATTGTTATAAAATTCTATAATTATATATATTAATTTTCAACAATACTGTTACAATTTGAAGATTACTTTTTATAAAGTTTATAACATTTTACAAATTAATAAAATAGATTATATAAATACAGTGGCCGGCTAAATTAAGCCGCTGGGCACAATTTATTTAAAAAATTACACTACAGTGGTAGGCACAATTTATTTAAAAAACTACACCACAGTGGTAGGCACAACTTATTTAAAATTTCTTAATTAAAAATTACAAATTAAATTTGTATTTTTAGATATGTGATTAGCACAAAATACGTAAAAAAGATATAAAATTTTATCTTTATTTCAATTAACAAGATAAAATTAATTTAAAAATTTAGCATCGTTATTTAAACTTCAACTAATATAAATTTTAACTAGATACGTATATTTTAATCTGTAAATATTTTTTTATTGAATAATTTTAACCATTACTAAATGCTGAAAAATGTAAAGTTTGTTAGACATACAAATCTAACATTACTTATTTTATTTAAACAAACAAAATTTTAAAATTATAATATTAAATTAATATAATTTAATATTTACTAGAAAGATTTTAAAAATAAAAAACAAATTTTTTATTGAAAATTTTTAACTTATGTGTTTTGGATAAAATTTTAATATAAATACTACATTATATTTTATGATTAATAAAAATTGTAAAAAAATTAATACTTCTATTTTAAAAAAGTTTAATGCAAATAATTAAAACAATTTTAAATTATAATTAACTTTAATATATTAATGTTATAATTTTTAAAATTTGTTTATCTAAATACAATAAGGGTTGAATAATTTGTATTTTTAAACTATTAATATTTGTTTATTAAAAAAAATATTTTTGCATTTTTAAAAGATACTTTACAGTAATTAATTTAAAAATATTCTGTTAAAAATTTTAATTACATTGATTTTAAAACAAAAAATAAAAATTTATATATTTTATTTATATATAAGAAATTGCAATAATAATCACAAAACAATTAAACTGTAAAATAATTAATAAAAATAAATAATTAATGTTTTAGTTTTTTGTCAAATTTTAATTTTAAAATATTATATAATACATTTTCACAAAAGTTATAATTACAAATTTCAAATATTTTAAATTTTGGTCTGAATAAATAAATTAACACAAATCATAACTAAATGACTCTTAACTAAATCAATTACAGTTAAAATGAAAATCAGACCAAATTAGACTCAGACTGACTAAATCCAAGTCAGGGAATACGTAGATTGCAATCTAATTGAAATAAAAACCAAAATAAAACAAATAATGTTTAATACATTACTACGACAAACTGACAACTAAAAAGCATACAAACTACACAATATTAAATGGATTACTCAATTAATATCAACTTGTTGCATGCATAACGCCAGATTTGATGGCACGTTATAAATTGGACTAATTATTAGTTTCAAATCTTACAAATATGGCTTTTAGAAAAAGATTTTGGTTAAAAGTTTAAAATAATATTTTTGAATTTATCAAAATTTATAAAATTAAAATTTATAGTTTAATTTTACAAATTATTATATTAAAAAAATTTTGGCATCAATTTTCCAATTATTATATCTAATATACAAATGTAAATATTATTATAATTATAAATTTTATTTACTTTTTCTAATTTTAAATATTATTTTTAGAAATTTAAATATTAATTTATTTAAATTGGCCTATAATAAATTTAATTTGATTGTATTTTTCAATTTAAATAACAGAATAAGCTAAAAATAATTTCAGAAAATAAAAATAATATATTTTTAGTATGTTATTGTATATATTGTATAAGCGTAATTGAAAACTCCGTAGCCTACCTAGGTTAAATACAATTTATAAAAATAATTTTTACATTTTTAAGTACTAGAGCCTTTTCAAACATTGCACTAAAAATTTTGATTGCATAACTCTACTTGATTAAATTTTTGCTGTACTCTGAAATAAGCAATGGCTGAAAATATATTGAATTTTGATTTTCGCGATATTTGAATGATTATCGGCTATTGTTATATGAAGAAAATGTCTGCTGAGACACTTTCAATGAGATAAACTTGACTTTAGAACAAAACTCTGTTAAATATTCAACATTTAAGAAGTAGTTTAAAATTTTTAAATTTGGCCAAAAATTGTTTGATGACGCGTCCAGATCGGGTGCTCCGAATGATGTCACCATAAAAAACAAAGTGACAGCTGTTCAGGAACTGATCCAAAATGACCCTCAAATAACATTGACTCAAATGTCAGATATACTGAGGATATCGGGAGAGCGAGTATTTAATATTCTGCGGAATATTCTAAAGGCCAGACATATTTGTGTTTAATGGATACCTCATTTTCTGACCAAATCACAAACGGAGACTATTGTTTAAATGTGCCGAAACAATCTCAAGCTGTTTCGACGGGAGGGCCCAAACATTATAAAACGATTAGTCACAGGTGACGAGACTTGGGTTTATTATTATCAAAACCTGTTATCACAATAGGCCAAACTGTGGGTACTTAAAGATGAAGAGCGGCCAAAAGAGCCAAAACGAAAACTTCATATAAAAATAATTATGTACGCCGTGTTCTTCCGTTCCACTGAAATTGTGAGATTTGTCAAGTTGGGGCAAAGAGAAAAGGTTACCGCCGACTGGTATTTTAACAAATGTCTGCCAGAATTTATTGCAGGCTTAAGTGAAGAGCGCCCAAAGTCGGGTATACTCCGTATTATTCTTCATCACGACAATGCCCGCCCACATAAAGTCTCACTTACGGATTAGTATTTGCAACACTTAATGTCAAAATTATGCCGCATCCGCTCTACAGCCCTGACCTGTTTCCGTGTGATTTATGATTGTCCAAAAATTTGAAAAAACAATTAAAATGTAAAAAGTTCGCCACTTGAGAAAAAATCGATTGGGCTGTCAACAGCTTTTTTGACTCCAGTAAACCCGACTAGTGGAGAAGAGTTTATGACAAATTGCAGGAAAAATTGAAACAGGTCATTTAGCTTAGGGAAGACTATATTTAATTAATCTATAAAAATATTTAAATAAAATTGTTTCTATAATAGCAAGGCTACGGTGTTTTCAATTACACTTATAATAACTGCAATTTTAAAGTTTATTTTAAAAATAATTTCAATGAGATTCAATTAAAATTTGATATTAAAATAATACAATAGCTGAAAACTAAAAATGAAATAGTCGTTTTTACTATTTTCAAACGGTCTGTAATGTTGTTTATTTTACAAATTATTGTTTCATTTAGTCAGTGAATTACTGTTTTTTTAATATTTCTAATAAATTATTTTATAAATATAATTTTTTTAAAGATTAATAAGTAAACATTTATATATGTTATTTATTTGATTTACCAATATTAAAATTTACTGTTTAATGTTTTTTAATTAAAAAAATAAATTAGTTTAAATAATTTTAAGTTTTAATTTAAATAAAATTATTTAATAAATTATATTTTAAAATTTTTTCTTCGGAAGTTGACCGTCAGTTAGATTCCAATCGAGCAAATAATGTAAAAACCCTTCTAAACGCCCCCACTGGCGGCTATATTACAAATAACTTTTATGTTTATTATTTTTTAATTTGCCGTATCCACAAAAAATTAAATAATAGTTAGTATTTAACATTAATTTAATTAATATAATTTTTTTCAACATTTCGTAAAATATAAATATATAATGTATATTTATTTTTAAAATTTAGCATATAATTTTTATAAAAATATATTTAAAATAATTTTAAAATTAATTAATTATATAATTTTTAAAAATTTATATTAAAATTAATTTAAATAATTTATTATGCTTAAAATATTAAATTTATTAATCTTATGGTTTATAACTGTAAAATAAATAATAATTCTATTTTTATTATTCTAAATATTACTATTAATTAAAAAATGGCCAGCTACAACTGTAGTGATTTAAATTATTAAACTTTAATAATTAAATAAATTAATAAGCTTAAACTATTTTGACTATAAAATTAATTTAAACGATTTTAATTTAATTTTTAATTTGCAAGAGTTTTCATTTTAATTTAATTGTTAAGCACTAAATGTTATTTAACATATTTTATTAATGGTAACTTTAACAATTTAAAATAAATAGTTTAACTATTTTTAAATATATATTAAATAATTTTTAGACTTAGCGATAATTACAGATAAAGTTTATTGTAATTTAAATACTCAAGATCGTTACAGAATCTTCATCATAAGTTATACTATTAATTATACTACAATAAATAAATAAATATATTATTTAATTTAAGTTTAAATATTAATTCAGTTATTAATTATGTATGTGATAGTAAAAAAATTAAAAATTATTAAAAATCTCAAAAATATCAAAAAAATTACTAAAATTTCTTATAAATTTTATCGTTAAATTGTTTTTTAATTTTATATCAAAATTTGCTTAAAAAAGTATTTGGTTCATTTTTTATTTCTAATCACCTCTAGCATTGTCATATGCGGGGCAAGTCCATTTGCCAAACCCCTGTTCCGGTTCCGATTGTTGCTCTCCCAATGTATGTTGAGAGTGTATTTCGATCTGGTGGAGGAGTTATGTGGTGTTGGTCTCCGGCTTAAGCTCTTTTTCCAGTGCACTCCTGATTAGTGAGCACTAACTTAATGTCGAGAGGAAAGATTCCTCTCGACCACTGAACTGTTAATCCTTTTGAGTTTTGTATTTAACATTAAATAATTAGAATTTAAATAAACTTTCAAAAACTTTATTGCACTCAGACACTTAAATATCAAGACATCGAATGAATTATATATATTAAAAATACATTTTTTTTATACATTTAAATTGAGTTTAAACTTCATTTAGATGACATGCATATATTGCCCCCAAAATACCCCCAAAACAACGAATCAATGTTTTAAGAAAGTTGGCCATTGATTGTTGTGCCATTGGATTCGGGTTTTTAGTCATATGTTTAATTTTCAAAATTTGTGATTTCGAAAAACTACACTTTATATTTTTATTTTTGGGATATTTACAAAATTTTGATTATTTTCACAATTATTCCAAATCCTGGATATTGTACTTAATAACGTATTAATTTTCACATTCTTCAGCCCATTCTTAATTACTTAATGACAACACTTTTCTTTTAAAAACACTTAAATACTAATTTTACTTTAGGTACTAAGATTTAGCGCCATTTTGTTTGTTTTTAAAAATTAATTTACAGATTTTCAAAGTTTATTGTATGACTTTTATTTTGACACTAAATATGCATGTTTCAATTAAAAATAAAATTATTATTTCTAAGTTTAAAAATGATCGATTTATTGTTTGTAGATCTGTATATTGTGCACAATTACGAGCTATTAAGCTCTAATTTTATTAATTATTAAATAAAGTCATTTTGATTTTAAACAAAGTGTAAAGTTATTTATACATTAAGTGAATGCAAAGCGGAAGTCGTTGTTAGTCGAACTTCCGGTTATACCACACCATCAAATAACAAGTGAGTCAAATCCAAACTCGTGTCACAACAAACGGTGACACACTCCCAACTCTACATCAGACTACCGGTGCGCAAGGCCAGGAAGGCCAGGGAGAACAAGAGAGAGAAGGAGTAGTTTATATTCGGACTACTCCACGAAAGCAACACATGGACAATCAGTGGCCGTATCTACTGAGTCAACTGTCGGTGACTGAGTAAGCACAAAGAAAAGCACCCAGGCCGCAGGAGGCTCGATAGGCACGTCACAATTTTATAAATTAGAAAATTTTAATTTTTAATTTTTGGTTATATTTTACTTTAATTTTATAATTATAAAAAAACTTTGCGACACAAATTATAATTGCTAATTTCAAACGTTTAAAATAATGATCTGACTAAATAAATTAACACAAATCTTAACTAATTGTCTCTTGATTAACTTGGAAATGCAAATACAGTTAAAATGCAAGTAGAAATCAGACCGAATCAGGCACAGACTGATTATATTCATGTCAAACGAGAAGCAGATTACAACATGATTGAAATAAAAACCAAGAAAAAAAACAATAACAGTCTAAGACAAATTAACAAATAACTAAAAAGCAGACAAACAAAGCAATATTAATCGGACGACACAAATAATATCAAGTTTTGCATTCATTAAATCCCATTTGATGTCACGTTACAAATGGATTATTAATTGGTTTGAAATCTTATAATTGTAATAGGCAAATAGAATATATTGCGAAATAGTTTAATTTAAGTTAACTTTATTATCAAGTTTAAACAAATGAATGTATAAAAACTTAATTAATGAATGACTGTTCAAACCAATACACATCTTGTCATCCGAAAACAAAGTCAAACACATTATAAGGTATATAAGCTAATGTATATTATATTCTTGAGTTCATTCTAAATCAGTCGTATACATGTTACTGTACAGTATGTGAGACGAGCACTGGTCTCACAGTCCAGCCTAAGAGCTGTGACCCA
>JAQFXP010000783.1:0-24645 GCA_034693685.1 Belba bartosi
GAAATGGATTTTGACCATTTGCATATAAATTTTTTACCAAATGGATATTGGCGAAATGGATTTTGGCCATGTGGAGCTCAAGGTTTAAAACTATGTCTCTCATGCAGTGTAACACAAAGATAATAATGGTTTACTTAATAATGACTTAAGTAATTAAAATATGAGCTTATTTTTCTATTTAATTGCAGAAATATTTAAATTTAGTTTAAATCTATTGATTGGTTTGTTTTCCTTTTGAGGGTTTATATCGAATTGAGCGAAATGCATTTTGCGCGTATGCATATTGAGCGAAATGTAATTTGCGCGTATGCAATTTGAGCGAAATCCATTTCAGCTTATGCATTTTGAGCGAAAATTATTTTAATAGCAAAATAAATAATAAACATTATTTATTGTATTATATATATTAATATTTGTTTAATTTAAGACAAAGTTTTTTTTAATAAACAAAAATTTATTTTACAAAAAAAATAGTAAATAGTATACGATTGTAAAAAAAACATTAAAAATATATAATTAATCGTTTGATTTGAATAGAAAACTGACTGAGTCTAAAATTCAATAGCATTTCCAATGTTATTATAAGTAACTCTAAGTTTTATAATTTGTTTGTTTAATCTTTTATATTTATTGATTGGTCGAATAATTTTGTGACCATTACTTAACTGAATTAAATCCAAGAATTCTGTTTTTTCTGTTGTTTTTGTAAAACAAGAATTAATTCAAATATATTAATTTAAATACTAGAATTTTGCCAATTTTAAATAATTAGTAATTTGAAAGTTATCTTTAGATTAATTTTACCATAAATTTTGTTTTCGAATATCAATTATATTATTTAAAAATTTTCGCTCAAATGCATATGTTTTTGTCAAATTCGCTAAGTTTGCATATCTTTTATAAGTACTTTTTAATCCGATTATAAAGGATTCGCGCAAAATGCATTTCGCTCAATTCGATATAAACCCTTTTGAGATATAATGAAAAGTTGAAGATAAACAGCTGTTAATTTAAATATTAACCTATTGCGTTTAAACTTTACTGCATACAAAAAAAATATATGTACTGATTGACGCCACTATGTACTAATTTATATAATACAATATAATTTATTTTACATAAGTTTAACCCGGATTTAATATTAATTTAATTAATATAAATGATTTTAAACTAAATTTAGTATTAGTTCAGAAATAATTATAATAAAAACCCCAAAATATTTGCTGTCCACTTTTGACAAATTTTATAATAAATGTTCTCTGTGCAGTAAATTCAAGAATTAAATAAATTTTTGATTAAGCCACATTTTAATAACTATACTAAAACATTACATTTTATTGTAAATAAATTGTCTTTGGTTTGATACAATATATATTTAATTTTATTAATTCCTTAGTTTTTTTTAATAATTATTGCATTATTATTTTTTTAAACTTTATTATTTATATGCTTTTTATTAATAATTAATTTGTAGTTAATTAATAACTTGTTAAATTTTATTTCTGATAATAAGATTAATAATAAAAAATTTTAATTGCAATTTCATAGGAAAATTGCAATTATTATTAGATTAAATAAATGCAATTGTTTTAAATCTTATTAAATAGTATTATATTTTATATGATTAATAATTAATTTAATTCCTAATTATTTTTATTAAATAAAAGATTTAATTCTTTACTTATACAAAAAATATTTTATTGCAAAACTTTTTTAATTTTAAAATGTTTTATTTTAAATACAAAACTATTTCAATCAAGATAATTGTAAAATAATGTATGGTTAATTATCGCATAGAACAATTGTACTTTAATCTATTCAAGGCAAAATATATTATTGATAAAATTATAACACTCAACAAATATCTATATAAACTAAAAGACTACTTACAAACAATTAAATTAATATATTTATTTCATTAACTTTACTAAGCTCGATTTAAAATAATACCATGAAGTTACTATTAATTTTATTTATTGCAATTGCAATAACACGTATGTAGATTGTTTAAAAATTAAATATTTTATTATTCAATACTATAACAATTATTATATTTTAATAGTTATTGAAGCTAAGCATGTTCAAGTAAATCTACCCAATGTAGCATGTACATGCACAATGATTGGCGAATTTTGTGGAGACCGTAATACACCAGAATATGGCAACTTTCTAACAGGTGACTGCAAGGCTGATGGTCTGTATGACTGTGTGTCGGCAACTGCGCCAGCTGTTTTGAAAGAGTTCTGTGGTGGCGGTTGTATTGAATTAAAGGAAATTGGAAAAGACCATTGTTAAATTTAATTTTTTTTCTAAATGTATAAAAAAAACTAAATATTTTTGAATAAAAGTTGAGGATTAAAACATGTTATGTTGCTCATTTACTTAATTTTTAAAAATATTTTTAAATCTTATTTTATTAGTATTTAATTGTTGCAAATTTTATTAATGCAAAAAATTTATTTATTAAATAATATGAGTATTTTGAAATTATTTATTAAATTTATTTAAGATAATTTATTATATTAGAAAGTGCTATCAAGTTTGTCATAACAATATTGATATAGTAAAATAAAAATACAAATATGTAATAGTTAAAGCTTAGCCATCGAAACCAATGCTAAAGTTTTGTTATTATTTTGTTCATTATTATAAACTTTAGCTAAACTTTGATAAATTAATGAATATTTTGATTACATTTTGTATTTTAGTCACAATTAGTATTTTTGTTAAACTGAGTTAAGGCCAGAAGTTCACAAAAGTGAACAAGCTATAAATGTGAGAGAGAGCTAAGCTGAAACTGAGTAGCTAGCTAAGTTAGTTAGTGAGTAGTTGGTCTTGAATGGCCTTAGAGAGCAGTTAAGTGTTGATCGCAATAGAGATCAATTGAATTGAATTGAATTGAGTTTTGAATATAATTTGTGAATTGAATATATAATCCAATATTGAATTGATTTATGTTTTGTAAGCCTTTTAGGCTAATTATCGAATTGTAATACAAAGCGAGTGCTAATCGAATAGACAATAAATAAAGAGTTATTCTGTGAATTAAAACCATTTTTGTCAATAAAAGCCAATTTATAACTTCAATAAAAGCTAATTGTAAAGTGATCTGAGCTGTGAAGCGGTGTTCCCTCTCGCGTAAGGGCGGCGGCGAAGCGAGTAGTTAAGAACTTTGGCTACAATCACCCCCAGAAGTAGTCGTTATAGTAGTTAAGCCGCTTTCCCCTTACAAATATATAGACAAAGTCAACCGAAGTTGTTAAAAAATTTTGTTGTATACTGGAATTTAAAATAGATTACAATGTACAATTTATATCCAATTTTAAATTTTAAATTATAGTTGAATATAAAATGTTTACTAAATTTAAGTTAATAAATAAGTAAATATAGAGTTATTATAATTTAAATTTAATAAAAGTGGCATTTAATTTTAAAATCAGTAAATATCACTAAAACTTATAATAATTTTATCTGGTTTTTATTTTTAAATATTCTATATTATATTATGTTAAGTATTAGTTTAAAATTTAAACTAATTATTTAAATGATAGAAACTATTTTATTATTAAACTCAATATAGTTTTTATTAATAGAAAAATTTTCAAACAAATAGTATTTAAAATTTACTATTTTGTAAAAATAATTTTAGCATAAAAAATAAACTATTTTAACAAATTATTTATTAAGAAAAATTCTTTAATTTTAAAAATTAATTGTTTAACAAGTTATTTTTTCCGATTACCAAGCACATCTTTTATGTACTTAATAATCTCAAGCTGTACTTCATATTCATGAGTGACTTTCTTCACTGCACTGTCAGTCAGTAATTGATTTTTGTATTCATTAATTGTCGGCAACTCTTTCCACAGATTATTTGCACTGGTTTTGCCAAAAACTACGTCAAACCAAGTTGGAAGTCGCTCAATAAATGGATAAATTACGTAATCAAGTGTACCTGATTTTAAATCACCTAGACGGATTAAATGAAAAAATTTTACAATTACTAATATTACATTAAAACTTAAAAAACACAATTTATATACCTGAGAAAAATTTTGTGGGTTTTAGTATTGCCAAGCTACTATTGATTGATTTAAGTAAGGTTAGGATTTCATCCTTTGCCTAATCCGACTCATTGTTAATTAATAGTTTGTAAAACAAAACGTTTAGTTTTCCAAAGTTATCAACAAGTAATGATTTATCGGCTTTCTGATTATTATCCTGAGCATTTTGATTATTATTGTCCGGATATGTTTCATCTAAATATTTAATTATATCAAGGGAGTCGGCAATAATTTGACTGTCTTGTCCAAATTCAATAATAGGTACTTTACTAGCCGGGTTCTTTTCAACTAGCCAATCCGGTTTATTTTGCAAGTTTACATTAATTACTTCGTGTCTAATAATTAATTAATATTGGTTAATAATTATTTATTTCTACTAATTAAAATGCAAATAAAATTTAAATTAATAATTTTTAAACTTAATATTTTACTTTATATACTAGTTGATTAAATTAAATTAATTATTTTTGTTTCAAAATAAAATATTTGAACATACTCAATCTGTTTAGCATTTAGTACCAGTAGAACACGTTTAACATATGGACAGAACTGAAAGCCATATACACGCAATACATTAAGATTTGTTCTTGGTGGGCATGGATCACCTATGAAGATTAATAATTATAAATTTTATTGTTAAAATATATTATGATTTCAAACATTGTGAAGTTTATATATAAGATATTTATTATATGTAAATATTTTACAATTGTGTAATATATATATATATATTATATAACAATTTTACAAAAATAAAACAAACTTGCCCTTTTTCAAATTGCCACTTAAAATTTGCCTTGCGTTAAATATTAATAGTAAATTATTGTTTTACAAGTTAACTTGTTAATTTTAAAAATCAAAATAACTCGTAACAAAAATATATTAAACTAATATTTAAAAACAGTTTTTAAACATAATATATAACTAACAAAATAAACCGAAGTGTTTGTACTTTTATACCTAGTGTTTGTTCATTTAAACAACCATAAATTTATATATCAAAAAGTACATAAAAAAAATATAAGATATAATAAGCTTATTTAATTGATAGAATACGAATAGCTATTTATAGAAATGCCATAGTTCAGGGTTGATCAAAATCACATGCACAATCTGCATTTTTATTAGCAAAAGATAATAACTTGTTTTACCTAAAAAGTGCAAAATTAGTGCAAAATATGTTAACATATAAATTTATTTATTTAAACTAAAAACAATAAAATAATTGTTACTTTTTCACATATTTAATTGATTACAAACAGTAATAATATCTTGAGCAGTTTTTGAAATAAGCCGTTTCTGTTTTCATCTCATCATTAATCAGTGAATTGGATGCCAAATGGATGCCAAACCATATGTAGTGTGTGTAAAGAATAGTCCAGGTTTTTTTTTCACTTAATTTTAAATTTTATATTTAAATTAAAAAATAAAATTAATCTCATAAAATATTAAATAATTATAATTAACTCAGATTAATCATAATTAAAATGTAAATCTAAATCAAAACTTGAATTATTTAAAAATTTCAGAAATACAAAAAAATTTAAGTTTTTAGAAAAAAATTCAAAGTAGTAAGATTTTCGATATTACAATTTTCAATATTACAATTTTCGATATTACAATTTTCGATATTACAATTTTCGATATTACAATTTTCGATATTACAATTTTCGATATTACAATTTTCGATATTACGATTTTCGATATTACGATTTTTGATATTACGATTTTCGATATTACCGATTGAAATATCGAAAATTGTAATATCGAAAATCGTAAATTCGAAAATTGTAATATCAAAAATCGTAAATTCGAAAATTGTAATATTGAAAATTGTAATATCGAAAATTGTAATATCGAAAATCGTAAATTCAAAAATTATAATATCGAAAATTGTAATATCGAAAATTGTAATATCAAAAATTGTAATATCAAAAATCGTAATACTTTGGATTTTTTTCTAAAAACTTAAATTTTTTTGTATTTCTAAAACTTTGAATAATTCAAATTTTGATCTAGATTTACATTTTTAATTATGATTAATCTGAGTTAATTATAACTATTTAATATTTTATGAGATTAATTTTATTTTTTAATTTAAATATAAAATTTAAAATTAAGTGAAAAAAAACCTGGACTATTCTTTACACACACTACATATGGTTTGGCATCCATTCGGCATCCAATTCACTAGTCTGTTAATCACCGAATGAATAAATTTTATACATTTGAGAGACATCTGGTAGTTATAATCTGTTTGTTATTAAATTTGTAAAATAAGTAAAAATAATTTCAACAAGTAAACTTAATAATAAATTAATTTAGTTTTTATTAATAAAACTGTCTGTATTAAAAAAAATTTTAATTTATATTTTTCAAATGAATATATTTGATATTTTATTGAGTTTTTAAAACATATAAAATATTAACAATGCAATAGTAAACTTAAATTTCTATTACAAATTAATATTTTAGCATATAAGTAAAATACAATTAAATATTTTAAAAGATTATTTAATTAAAAATTAAATTTACATTTTTATTGTTATAGGAATATAACATATAAGCTACTTTTAATTTTATCTAGATTAATTTTTAATAATATTTAATTTAAATAATTATTTTTTCTGTTTCATAATCTGCGCTCTATATTTCATAAATTCAACATGATCATCATGTTTAAGACAAACGGCTTTGACTGTACTATCAGTCAATAAATTATTCCTGTATTCATTAATTGTTGGCAACTCATTAGCTAGGTAATCTTTATATACTTGTCCTAAGAAATCATCAAACATATACGGAATACGTTCAATAACTGGCCAAATTATGTAATCATTTACATCAGGCTTGGAATTGCCTAGTTAAAATATTTTTAAAATATAATGCAATTTATATATTGTATTTTTTAAATTGTTACCTGACAAATATTTTGTTGCTTTAACACTCTTGAGCAGATTTTCAGCAGCTTTAAGGGAATCAATCGCGGCTGTTTTTAATTCAGTTGATTCTTTGTTCATGCTTGATAGAAACCAGTTTTTCTGAACATTAGCAAAGCTTTCTACAAGTTGAGTTTTGCTGGTTTCTTGTATCTTGTTGTTGTTTATTTTACCGGGATAATTTTCCTCTAGGTATTTAATAATTACAAGAGAGTCGCTAATTGTAGTATTATCCGGGCCAAATTCAATAACAGGCACTTGATTTGCTGCATTTTTCTCAGCTAGCCATTCTGGTTTATCATCCATTTTAATATTAATTATTTCATGTCTAAGAAAATAATTATTAATATAGTGAAAAATTATAATATGCGTTAAAAAAGTAATAGTTAACATACTCAATTTGCTTGGCTTTTAACACCAGAAGCACACGTTCAGCAAATGGGCAAAACTGATTGCTATATACTCGCAGCAAATTAACATTTGATCTAGGTGGACAAGCGTCTCCTTTAATTTAGAAATAATTGATATAATTAAAATTTTAATAATAAATAACATTAAATATATCAAATTTATCAAAGATTTTACCTTTTTTCAAATTATTTTTTAATAATTGCATGTTAAATTTTTTAAAATAAAACAGATTAAATGTATAATTAAAAATTTAAGAATATTTTAGTTATTATTTATTATATAAATGTTGAAGTGATAGCTTTTTATATAAAATATAACTTTACTATTATCTAGATGCACTTAAATAAAATGTGCTTAATTATGTGATAAAAGTTTAAGTGTATATGTAATTTATATAATTTTTATTTTAGTTTGATAGAATCCTTATTATTCTAGTAAATTAATGTAAAAAATATACATTACATATACCTTTAAACTTTTAATGCAAATAATATTATATAAGCTTAAATTATAATTAAAATAATATTGTTAAATATTTTATTCTTAAACTGTAGAACAAATTTTCATTGTTATTTTCAATCTCCAAATAAGAGTTGTTTTGTTTTGGAGTTATTTTAGGATTGTTTTAATAATGTTTAAGGTTTTTAGAATGTTGTTTAAAGATATTTATTAAAAGTTGTTTGAAAAGTTTTATTTGTGGGTTTTAGAGTATTTGTTGTTTTCTTACATTGCGTTTGTTATCTAATAGATAGACATTTTAAAAGTTTACATTATAATTTAATCTTGATTAAATACTTTTTTATATAAAATTCTCAATTTTATACTTATTTTTAATTATAATTTTTTAAGCACAAATAATCCTGTTTCATCTAGGATTAGCTGTGACTTGCTCACTTTAACACAATTATCTAGAGACTTTGATTCAATTTATTGTATGGACATTTATCTAATTAGATTTGTGCTCGATAATTTGAACAATGTAATAACACACAATATGGCAACTTTCAAACAGGTGATTTGCAAGACTGATAATATGTAAGACTGTGTGTCGGCAAATTTGTAAGCTATTTTGAAAGTTTGTCCTAACAATCAGATAATTGGTTCAAACCCTGTCTAAACTAATTATTTTTTTTTCAAAATTTAATAAGGTTCAGGGGGACAAGACGATCACTGGTTGTTTACCAAGCGACGTTAATTAGTAGTGTACTACCGGTTTAGCCACAAACTCAGATATTGAGAAGAGGGGAATTAGGCAAAACCCCAACTGATTTTAAAAATTTAGATTTATCCCTTTTCCTTAGCAATAATCAAGGGGCTCAGAGAAGATTTTTTTCTTAAAATTTTGTTCAAAACTCTGGTATCAGAAAAGGGATTTTACCAAAATCGATCAATAAACTATATAATAATGATGAAACTTTACCTAATTTAAATTAATTTAAACCGGATTTAGCACCAATTTATAAATTAATTTTAAATTTTAGTCAATAAACACAATGTGTTGCTGTGCTAAGAGGGATAAACTCAAATTTTAAAAAATCCGCCCTTTTCAATTTTTGATTGAATCAGAAATATTAATGATATGAAAAAGTACTCAAATTCTAAAATATAGTTAACTCAGTTAAAAATTTTAAACAATTTTTTTAATTAAAAAAATTGAATTTGATTACAATAAATGATTAGAATTGTGAAGAAAAACCGAACAAAACAATTAAAAAGTTTAAAAAAGAACACAATAGAAATAAATATATTCTTGTTTTTTTTTATAAATCTTTAATAAAATTTAATTTATAAAATATAAAAAATTATGTTCTAATGAATTCGTTTAAAAATGCGTATCGCTTTGTTGCGAGGTCGAACTTCACCCGGAGATACTTTAAACTCCATTGCGTAAAACTCTCCAGTAGTAGAACCAGAATATAGAGGCAATTGACTCCATTGACCATTAGCAGCAATGCTAACATCGTGCGTGTATGGCTGTACGTTTGGCCAAGTTCCAATACTCTTTGTCATTGCTTCGATTAATCTAGGTGAATTTTCAGGTTGTTCATTGCCAAATTGTTCCGAACCACCTCCCAACACACGGAAAAATAAGCCAGCATAATCAGATGTGATCTCGGCCCATCCAACTGATTTCCAAAAATCCGTCGGTTCTGGTTGCCCGGGTAGTTGTATGTATATAAAGCCAATTGGAACGGGATTTTGTGTTAATTGATTAATTTCTTGCTGTTTATTATTTAACTCAGTCATAACATTAGCGAATGAATCTTGTGTTTGCTTTTTAAATTCCATAAAAGTTTTCTGCAGTTTTAAAATTGACCACGATTGCAATTTTTGACAAACTGTCAATCCTTTCTTTTTACATGGTTCGTTTGTCCATTTGCCAATCATCTCAATGTCGGACATCATTTGTACGCAATTATAATCAGGCTCAGGTTTCGGATAGCCATCCGCCCAATTGGTGAAACTCATATCGGAATTATCAATCCATTTAAATTTGTTGCTTGTATATTCTGCTCCAATCCATACGTTATCAATTAATTTTTCATCATTAAATAAGAATTTTGTCAAAAAATCTTCCTCTTCTTTTGTATGAATAATTATCAATGTTGAATTACTGTCTACCTTGCTACAAAAATTTACAGCATCATCAAAAGTTTTTAAAGTTTCATTGAATATTTTGAAACATTTTTCATCTTTATATGGCTTCCAATCACCGCATCCTGACTCGGCATTACTGGTTATGCCTATAAACAAGTTTAATTTTAAATTATATATTTGATATTAATATAATTAATATATTCACTTACCATTTGATATTGTAATTAATATAATAACCAAGACAAATCTCTTTTGAAATATCATTTTTAAAAGTATTCCGATTTTACTTTTAACATGCTATTTATACTTTAACTTATTTCTAATCATAAATGCAAATATCTAAAAAACATGAAATTCAATTGATAGTTATTAATTTTAGAATAACATTAAACCCCCATAGACATTTATCAAATAAAAATTAATTTAACAATTATATTAAACAAATATAGATTAAATATTTCAGGATATAATCTAATCTAATTAATATTATTTCAATATTTCAGAAAAATTATTAGGATTATCTAATTATTTCTTTTAATTTATTGTTTACATTCTTAGGAAGATATTTTTAGGCAAATACAGTATGTCTAAATATCTAAACGTTAATACTTTTGTACATGTTATGTTTAACATTAATAAAAATATAATTCATATACGATGTTACTAATTTTCGTGAGAAGAAGATTACAATTAATTATATTAAAATCAGCTTATTTGTTCAGAGTATAAAATATTTGGTGCTTTTTTTGTTCAATTAACATGGGTAAAAGGCTTATCTACAATGTTTTAGATTAGGACACTGCAGATACACTGTTTTTGTTTGTTTAATAAATAGTTAATAAGTTATAGTCATTTTTAATAAATATAGTCTAATAAATAAATATATATAAAGTTATTAATATTAAACTTTAGTAATAAAATTAATAAAAGTGGAATTTAAGTTTAAAATCAGTAAATATCAATAAAACTTATAATAATTTTATTTAGTATTTATTTTAAACTTATGATTTAATTTAAAAATGTGATATAAACACAAGTTTAAAATAAAATACTTTATAATATTTTAAGTTAAATATTAGTGTATAATTTTGAAAAAATATACAAGCTATTTTATTAATAAAATCAATACAGTTTTAATTAGTAACAGAATTGGTAGACAAATTTGACATACGAATATTATTTTAGAATTATAAATTTAGTATCTTGTAAAAAAAAATTTTAATATAAATAATAAAACATATTAAAAGCGTGTTTATCAAAAAAAAATTTTAATTTTAAAAATTATTTGTTTAATATATTATTTTTTCTGATTACCAAACACATCTTTAATGTACTTAATAATCTCAAGCTGTACTTCATATTCATGAGTGACTGTCTTCACCGCACTGTCAGTCAGTAATTGATTTTTGTATTCATTAATTGTCGGCAACTCTTTCCACAGATTATCTGCACTGGTTTTGCCAAAAATTACGTCAAACCAAGTTGGGAGTCGCTCAATAAATGGATAAATTACGTAATCAATTGTACCTGGTTTCAAATCACCTAAATGCATAAAATGTAAAAGTTTTACAATTACTAATATTATATTAAAAATTAAAATGCACAATTTATAAACCTGAAAAAAATTTTGTGGGTTTTAGTATTGCCAAGCTACTATTGATTGATTTAAGCAAGGTTAGAATTTCATCCTTTAATTCAGCCGACTCATTGTTCACTAATAGTTTGTAAAACAAAACGTTTAGTTTTCCAAAGTTATTAACAAGTAATGTTTTATCAGCTTGCTGATTGGCATCTTGAGCATGTTGATTATTATTGTCCGGATATGTTTCATCTAAATATTTAATAATATCAAATGAGTCGGCAATAATTTGACTGTCTTGTCCAAATTCAATAATAGGTACTTTACTAGCCGGGTTCTTTTCAGCCAGCCATTCCGGTTTATTTTGCAAGTTTACATAAATAACTTCGTGTCTAAATAATAAATTTATAATTAATTAATTATTTATTTCTACTAAATAATAAAGTTTTATTAAAAAATAATACAAATAGTAAAAATGCAAATAAAATTCTTAATTTAAATATAAGTTAATTAAGCTAATATTTTACTTTTTACACTAGTTAATTAAATTAAATTAATTATTTTTGTTTTAGAATCAAATATTTCAACATACTCAATCTGTTTAGCATTTAGCACCAGAAGAACACGTTTAAGATATGGACAGAACTGAAAGCCATATACACGCAATAAATTAAGATTTGTTCTTGGTGGGCATGGATCACCTAGGAAAATTAATAATTATAAATTTTATTGTTAAAATATATTATAATTTTAAACATTGTGAAGTTTATATGTAAGATGTTTATTATATTTATGTAAATATTTTACAATTATGTAATATATAATACATATCGTATATTTATATATATTAATTTTACAAACATTAAAACAAACTTGCCTTTTTTCAAATTGCCACTTAGAATTTGCATAATGTTAATATTAATAATAAATTATTATTTTAAAAATTAAAATTACTCGTTGGAATAAAAATATATTAAACTAAGATTTAAAAACAGTTTTTAAACATATTATATAACTAAAAAAATAAACTGAATTGTTTGTACTTTTATATTTATTGTTTGTTTATTTAAACTATAAATTTATATATTAAAAAGTACATAAAATAAATATAAGATATAATGTGTATATTTAATTGATATTATACGAATAGCTATTTATACAGATCTTTTCATAAATATATGCCCAAAATCGATGTAGTTGAAAATTGCGCACTCTGTTTAAATTTATTTTACGGCTATGTAAATCCGCCATTAGTATTTGATTAGCTGATTTTTAAAATTTAAAAATTAAAAATAAAAATGTATATCAAATATTGACTACGGAAAACATTAAAGGTTATGCTTTTTTACATGTTAATTTAATAAAAATTTAAAATATTAATAATATTATAAGTTTAAATTATAGCTTACTATGTTTATTGTAATATATTAATTATAACTAGATAAACTTTAAAAGTATAAAATTATTATTACTTTATTTTAATATTGATTTAATTTGTTAAAAGCATATTTTTAATATTTTACATAATCATTATTAAATATAGATTTTTAATTTAAAATTTTAAATTGCAAAAAATTAGCTAGTAAAATATTAATGGCGGATTTACATAACCGTAAAATGAGTTGCCCTAAAGTGCACACTTTCTAATACATCAATTTTGCACACACATTTATGAAACAATCTGTAGGAATGCCAAAGTTTACATTTGATTAAAATCACATGCACAATCTGCATTTTAACTAGCAAAAAGTAATAACTTGTTTTACTCAAAAGTGCAAAATTAGTGCAAAATAATTGCGAAATATGTTAACATAAAAATGTATTTATTTGAACTAAAAACAATAAAATAATTGTTACTTTTTTACATATTTAATTGATTACAAACAGCAAAATTTTGGGCAGTTTTTGTAATATATATTTTTTGTTTTCAAACTTGTTTCATCATTAATCAAGGAATAAATATACATTTGAAAGAAATCTAATAAAGTGTAATTTAAACACACAAAACTAATTGTAATTAGTAATTAAAAATTAATTTGTGTGATTAAATTTGCAAAATAAGTAAAAATAATTTTATTATTTTTATAAATATGTCTTCTTACAACAATTAATAATTTAATTCAGTTTTTATTAATAAAATTGTCTGAATTAAAAACAATATTTTAATTTATTTTATTATTTAAAAAACATTATTTTTAAAAATATTTTTTAAAAGAATATATTTTATTGGTTTTTTAAAACTTGTAAAATATTAACAATGCAGTAGCAAGCTTAAATTTCTATTACAAATTAATATTTTAGCATATAAGTAATATATAATTAAATATTTTAAAAGATTATTTAATTAAAAATTAATTAAAAATTTTTATTGTTATAGGCATATAACATATAAATTACTTTTAATTTTATCTAGATTAGTTTTTAATGCATTCAGCTCACATTCAATTTAAATTCAATTATTTTTATTAAATTATTTTTTCTGTTTCATAATCTGGGCTCTATATTTCATAAATTCAACATGATCATCATGTTTAAGACAAACAGCTTTGACTGTACTATCAGTCAATAAATTATTTCTGTATTCATTAATTGTTGGAAAGTAATTAGCCAGGTAATCTTTATATGTTTGTCTCAAGAGTTTATCAAACGTATAAGGGATACGTTCAATAACTGGCCAAATTATGTAATCATTTACATCAGGCTCGAAATTGCCTAGTTAAAATATTTTAAAAATATATTGTAACTTATATATTGTGTTTTTAAAATTGTTACTTGACAAATATTTTGTTGTTTTAACACTCTTGAGCAAATTTTCACCAGCTTTAAGGGAATCAATCGCGGCTCTTTTTAATTCAGTTGATTCTTTGTTCATCCTTGATAGAAACCAGTTTTTCTGAACATTAGCAAAGCTTTCTACAAGTTGATTTTTGCTGCTTTCTTTTATTTTGTTGTTGTTTATTTTACCGGGATAAGTTTCCTCTAGGTATTTGATAATTATAAGAGAGTCGCTAATTGTAGTACTATCAGGGCCAAATTCAATAACAGGCACTTAATTTGCTGCAATTTTCTCAGCTAGCCATTCTGGTTTATCTTCCAATTTAATATTAATTATTTCATGTTTAAATAAACAAAATAATTATAATAAAAATTTATTATATAAATTAAAAATATATTAGTTAACATACTCAATTTGCTTGGCCTTTAACACAAGAAGCACACGTTCAGCAAATGGGCAAAATTGATTGCTATGTACTCGCAGCAAATTAACATTTGATCTAGGTGGACAAGCGTCTTCCATAATTAATAAATAGTTGATATAATAAAAATTTTAATAATAAATAACATTACATAACTTATATCAAATTTAGCAAAGTTTTTACATTTTTTCAAATTATTTAATAATAATTGCATGCTAAATTTTTAAAAATAAAACAGCTTAAATGTACAATTAAAAATTTAAGAATATTTTAGTGATTATTTATTATATAAATGTTGAAGTGATAGCTTTTTATATAAAATATAACTTTACTATTATCTAGATGCATTTAAATAAAATGTGCCTAATTATGTGATAAAAGTTTAAGTGTACAGTATATGTAATGTATATAATTTTTATTTTAATTTGCTAGAATCCTTATTATTCTAGCAAATTAACGTAAAAATATACATTACATATAGAATTAAACTTTTAATGGAAATGTCATTATATAAACTTAAATTATAATTAAAATAATATTGTTAAATATTTTATTCTTAAATTGTAGAAAACATTTTTATTCATTACAGTTTTGTTGCAAGCACTATTTTTACTATTGTTTTATAATTATTTTAATTTATTAAAAGCCTTAATTATTGTTTATTGTATTATAATTAAGTCTGTGAAAAAAGGAGATTTTTGTAATTATGGTATTCTCCGAGACGCTGGGGTTAATAATTATAGCTGATTTAATATATCTATAAAGGTTAGTTGCGAATTAAAATTTGTTCATTTACTTATATTTAGAAATTGTTTTACGTTTTATTTTATTAATAATTAATTGTTTAATATAATAATTAAAAAATTAAGATAATTAAGATAATTTATTATATTAGAAAATATCATGTTTGTTATAACAATATTGATAAAGTAAATTAAAAAATTCCATAACTGTATATAAATTAAGTCAACAGAGGTTGTTAAAATATTTTGATATATAACAAATCTATATACAGACTACACTGTACGTTTTATATCCAATTTTAAATTTCAAACTTTAATTAAATATAACATGTTTACGATTTTTAAGTTTAAAAAATAAATAAATACAAAAATTTTTAATAATAAAAGCGCCATAATTCTGATACAAATTCCTTGTTTAATGTTTTATTTTTATTAATATAAGTAATGATTATAAATTTAACATATTTTATTTTTGTAAACTAACACTGCTAACTTTTAAATTTAGAAAATCTGGTAATATATTTAAAATAATCTCTTACAATTTAAAGTAATTTAGTAAAAACAAATTTAAAATAAAAAATAATATATGGTAATTTATATCAAACATTTAAATCAAAAGCTTTATAAGTTGAAAATTTGTTGTTATAAAAGTTGTTTTTTCTGATTAACAAGAAAATTTATTTTGAACTTAATAAACTCAATCTGTTCTTCATATTTATGAGTGATTGTCTTCACCGCACTGTCAGTCAATAATTGATTTCTGTATTCATTAATTGTCGGCAACTCTTTCCATAGATTAACTGCTATGGTTTTGCCATAAATTAAGTCAAAAAACGCCGGGTGTCGCTCAATAAATGGCTAAATTACGTAGTCAAGTGTACCTGGTTTCAAATCACCTATGAATTTAAAAGTAAAAAATTATACAATTACTAATTGTATATTATAAATTAAAATGCACAATTTATATACCTGAGAAGAATTTTGTAGTTTTTATTTTTGCCAAGCTACTATTGATAGATTTAAGCAAAGTTAGAATTTCATCCTTTAATTCAGCCGATTCTTTGTCCATTAATAGTTTGTAAAACAAAAAGTGTAGTTTTACAATTTTATCAACAAGTTGTATTTTATCAGCTTGTTGATTGTCATCTTGAGCATGTTGATTATTATATTCCGGATATGTTTCATCTAAATATTTAATTATATCAAGAGAATCGGTAATAATTTGATTGTCTTGTCCAAATTCAATAATAGGTACTTGACTAGCTGGGTTTTTTTTAACTAGCCAATCCGGTTTATCATATAAGTTTATATAAATTACTTCATGTCTAAATAATACGATAATAATCAATAATTAAAATTTTATTTGTCTCTAATTAATAATAAGTTTTTAATTTATATAATATAACCTGTAAATACAATAATTAATTTTAAATTAATTGTATTTGTTTATTTTAAATAAAATAAAATTACTGTAATACCCCACATATAGCGGCATGCCGGTATAAGTTGAGGTTGACCTCATGCCGGTATACCCCGAGGTATACCGGCATGCCGGTATAAGTGAGGAAAAAATAAGATTTTTAACACATGACTTCAACTTTAATTTTAAAATTATTTTGCAAATTAAAATGCAATAATATAATTTAAAATTATAATATAATGTTGTGTAATGTTTAAAATAAACTAAATTAAATAAGAAATCATATATTTTATATTAAATGTATTAAAAACATTAAATAAATTAATAAAAATAAGACAAGTTGTAGAAAACCTTTTAATATTTTAAATTTTAGTTTAAATTAGACAAAAACTAATCTTAAGTTGCATAAAAATTAATCCAGCTATTAACTTTGTATTTAATTTTTGCAATTATTTGTAAATGCTAATTAAATCATTTTTTTATATTAATAATTTTTTTCGCTTTATACCGGCATGCCGGTAGAGACCTTAAAGCCATTTTTGCAAAAATGGTCATTCTCGCTTATACCGGCATGCCGCTATATGTGGGTATTACGGTATATATTTTAACTAATAATTTAATATTGATAAAATTTTAAAGTTAATATTTTACATTATATACTAGTTTTAATTTATGTTAAAAATAAAATAACTTAACATACTCAATTTGTTTAGCATTTAATACAAGAAGAACACGTTTAAAAAATGGACAAAACTGAAAGCCATATACACGCAATAAACTCAAATTGGTTCTTGGTGGGCATGGATCACCTAGGAAATTTAATAATTATTAATTATTTTTTAAAAATATATTAAAATTTTAGACAGTGCAAAATTTATATGTAAAGTATTTATTATATGTAAATATTTTTAAATTATGTAATATATACATAAATCAATTAAAACAAACTTACCCTTTTTTAATGTGCTACTTAATATTTGCATTGTTTTAAAAATTAATAGTAAATAATTGTTTTACAATTTAATTTATTAATTTTAAATATCAAAATGACTTGCTTTAACAAAAATATATTATTATATATTGATATTTAAAAACAGTTTTAAATATAATATATAATTAACAAAATAAAATAAAGTGTTTATGCTTTTATACTTATTATTTGTTTGTCTAAACAGACGTAAATTTTAGTATCAAAACGTATATAAAGAAAAATAAGATATAATGTGCCTAGTTAGTTGATATTATATAAATTGCTATTTATATAAATGCTAAAGTGCAAGGTTGATACAAATCAAATGTACAATCCTAATTTTAATTAACTTGATTTATTAAAAGGTGCCAAATTATTGCAAAATAAGTGCAAAATAACTTAATATAAAAAATTAATTTATTAAAACTAAAAACAATAAAATAATTCTTAATTTATTGTTTACATATTTAATTTAGGCGCCAGTTCCGAATCTGGCCCGCGAGTTTTTTTTATAAGATAATATTCCTTTTTGGTCAGTAAATGTATTTATGCATGTTAGACATTTCTACCCCCAGGGGTTTTTCAGATATTTTTGATTAAATTTGAAAAATGCAAATGGTCCCCCCTTTTCATTTTATTCATCTCAAGTGTACAACCTAACCTAAACTTACATGTATTCTAACCTAACATAACATAAACTAAACTATTCTAACATACTCTAACCTTTAACACATGTTTTAGATTAGCTAAAACGATGCAAAACTTTAAAAATCACAGATGGATAAAACTTGAGACGAATAAAAAGTAAAGGGTCCCCCCTTTGCATTTTTAAAATTTAATCAAAAATATCTGAAAAACCCCTGAGGGTAGAAATGTCTAACATGCATAAATAAACTTTTCGCACAAAAGGGTACATCCCCATATAAAAAAAACTCGCGGGCCAGATTCGGAACCGGCGCCTTAATTTATTACAAAAATTAATATTTTTTATAGTCTTGGAAACTAGCAATTTTTTAAACGCGCCTGATCATTAAAAATATTTATGAAACGTTTTGTAAATTTTACGTTAACCATATGAAACTGTCCAAGTTATTACTGTTTATAAATAATTAAATGCGTAAATAAATGTAAAAATTACTTTATTATATTTAAATGTGTCTAATCACAATAATTTTTATTTTTAATTAATTTAAATTACTTTTTATTATTAAAATTCTCTGTATATAAAAAAATATTTTTATTTATTTTAAAAATTATTTTATTAGATTATTTAAAAGATTGCAAACATATATATTTAATATTTTATTAGTTTTTATAAAACCAATAAAATAGATACAATGCTTTTGGTTTTTATATATAGTTTTTAATTTATAATTCGATTACAAATTAATATTTTAGCATGTAAGTAATATATAATTATAAGATAAAAAAAATTATTTATTTAAAAATTATATTTAAATTTTTATTGTTTTAATATTGTAACATATTGATTAATTTTAATTGTAAATAAAATAATTTTTAATAACATACAATTTTAATAATTATTTTTGTTTTGTTTTATAATTTGCTATAAAATCTATAATTCTTAAATTCAACGTTTTCCTAATGTTTAAGACAAACGGCTTTGACTGTACAATCAGTCAATAAATTGATTAGCCAGATAATTGACGGCCGTATTCTGCAACTTGGAAATATTTTTAATCAAACTAAATGCTAAGGAGAATAAATGCCAATTTTTAAAATTAAGAAAGTTTTTAGTTTGATCTTCCCTTTTTAATCTTTGTATAAATATTATATTAATAAACAAATTTAAATAATAAAATATAATTTTGCTCAAAAATTAAGATATAATTTATTATTAAAGCATTGATTTTGAGTTATCAGGACTTCGTAGCGGTTTATAGGCCAACTTCTAGAGTTAGTTTGCATTCGAATCACATTGTTTAGACTATTTTAGCAAATTGTTGTTTTGTCTATAAATGCCTATTTTAACTTTTACAAATTATTTAAATAAAATTTAAGATTTCATCACTTTATATACAAAAAATATTTTTATTATTTAAATTTAACTTAATATATTCCTAAATGGTAAATTACACGTTTTAAAATAATTATTTACTAAATTAAATTAATATTAATGTTTGCTTTAATTTTCAAATTAAAGTATATAATTTAAAATTTAAAATTGCAAAATCAAACCCCGAATCTAATTTTATTTAAAAAAAATATTCAAACATACTCCAAATTCTAAACCGGCCCAAATTTTAAGACATTAATAGTTTATGTAGTAAAGAAGTTTCAAAAACAGTTAATAAGTTTAACAGAACATTTGCAAAAATTTTATATATTAAGAATATATTGAGTTTATTTAAAATAAATTTTATTGTTTAATAGAATTTATAATCAACTAAAAAATAATAATTTATCTTTTTATATTGGTTTAAATCAGGCATTCAATAAGCATTTTATATTATTTATGATAACAAAGAAAACAACAATATTTTCGTTTTAAATGTTTTGAAATGTTTTATATAAAAACTAATGCTTTTAATATCAGTAATATGAATTAAAAGGAATAATAATAGATGTTTTTTAGCATCTATTTAAAAGCCTATTTTGATAGTTTTTTCTGCCTTTTTAGGTGACTAAAAGCGGTCCGTTAAATGCAGAATGCTCTATTTATTATTATTATTAATACACCCATTCTGCTTTTAACATTTATTGTTTAAAAACTACACTTATTCTTAAATTAAACATGGTAAAATAATATATTTGAAAAAAATTAAAATTTTAAAATAAAAATAATAATATATGTCTGAAAAATATGAAAACAAATTTATTGAATAGTTATTAATTTATATTTTGATACTAAAAATAAGCAAAAAAAATTAACATTTAAAATTAATTTTTTTCTAAACCTAACTATCTAATTAACCATGAGTCTGAGTAGTTTAATTAAATGGCTGAAATTAAGAAAATCCTCTTCACTGATCAGCTGAAAAGTTTATGGCATTCAAAGGGACAAATATTCAGTCGACAAATAACAAATTAATACTTTATTTTGGTTATTGACTTAGAGATAAGCAATGAAGGGCCAGTTAAAAGTTTTAAGTATTTTGCATATTTATTTTCTTATCAATGGATAAAAATTCAATAACAGTACAAAACAAATAAATATTTCTTAATCTCTTAACTCTCCCTTTATTGCTGATCTCTACGGTAAGTCAATAACCAAAATAAAGGATTAATTTGTTATTTGTCTTCTGAATATTTGTCCCTTTGAATGCAATAAACTTTTCTGCTGATTAGTGATGAGGATTTTCTTAATTTCAACTATTTAATTTATAGTTTATTGTTTACGTCTTTAAAAAACGTGACTTTTATTTTTAAGCATTAAAAGCAATTAAGAATTTACTAATATATTGCAATTAAAATTAATATTATTAATTGATTAATATTATTAGTTTTAATTGCAATTTAAAGCTTAAGGTAAAGTTAAGTTTGTAAAAATAAAATTGCAAAAATATTATTTTAGTTTTCATAAATAATTGGCGTTTTTATTTTAAACGTTTAATTTTATTAAAATATGTGCAATAAATGTATAAGTTTAAAATAAAATATTTTAAGATATTTTAAGATAATTTTTTAAAATATACAATCTAAAATTCTTTTTATTTAATAGCAAACATTTTAATAAACTTTGCTTGTACAAATAATATTTTATAATTTAAAGTAAATTTTTAGATAAAAATAAAATATAATAAATTATACCAAATATTTATTAAGAAAATGTGCTCTTATGTTATAAATGATTTGTTTATAAAATTATTTTTCCTGATGAACACGCACATTTTTTATGTACTTAATAAACTCAATCTGTACATCATATTCATGAGTGATTGTCTTCACCGCACTGTCAGTCAGTAATTGATTTCTGTATTCTTTAATTGTCGGCAACTCTTGCCATAGATTCTGTGCATCGGTTTTGCCAAAGATTAAGTCAAACAAAGCCGGGAGTCGTTCAATAGATGGATAAATTACATAGTCAAGTGTACATGGTTTCAAATCACCTAGAGGCATTAAATGAAAAAATTTACCGTCACAAATATTATTTTAAAAATTTAAATGTACTCTTTATATACCTGACAAAAATTTTTTGGGTTTTAGTTTTGCCAAACTACTATTGACTGATTTAAGTAAGGATAGAATTTCATCCTTTAATTCATCCGACTCATTGTTGAGTAATAGTTTGTGAAGCAAAACGTTTACTTTTCCAAAGTCATCAACAAGTAATGTTTTATCGGCTTGCTTAGTATTATCTTTAACATGTTCAATATTATTGTCCGGATATGTTTCATCCAAGTATTTAATAATATCAAGTGAATCGGCAATAATTTGACTGTCTTGTCCAAATTCAATAATAGGTACTTTACTAGCCGGGTTCTTTTCAACTAGCCAATCCGGTTTATTATGCAAGTTTACATTAATTACTTCATGTCTAAATAACAAATTAATAATTAATTTTTTATATATTTTTATTAATTAATGAATATTTATTTTAATTAATATTAAAACAGTACTTAAAATGCAGATAAAATGCTTATTTCAAAATTAATAATATTTTTATAATTTAAATAAAATAAAATTATAAAAATTTAATATTTAATATTTTACTTTATACACTAGTTAATTAAATTAAATTAATTATTTTTTTGTTTTAAAATCAAATATTTCAACATACTCAATCTGTTTGGCATTTAGCACCAGAAGAACACGTTTAACATATGGACAGAACTGAAAGCCATATACACGCAATACATTAAGATTTGTTCTTGGTGGGCATGGATCACCTAGAAAAATTAATATTTATAAAAATATTGCTAAAATATTTTAAAATTTCAAACATGGTAAAATTTATATGTAAGATATTTATTATATGTACATATCACTGATTAATATATATATCAATTAAAACAAACTTACCCCTTTTCAAATTTCCACTTAATATTTGCATTATGTTAAAAATTAATAGTAAATAATTGTTTTTAAACTTCACTTATTAGTTTTAAAAATTCTAAATGAACTCTTGTATTATATAATTTTGTTATATATTTTGCTAATATTTAAAATGAGTTTTTAAACATAATATATAACTAACAAAATAAACCGAAGTGTTTGTACTTTTATACTTATTATTGTTTGTTTAAACAACTCCAAATTTATATATATCAAAAAGTAAATAAAATAATATAAGATATAATGTGTTTATTTAGTTGATAATATATAAATGGTTATTTATAGAATTGCCATAGTTCAAGTCTGATAAAAATCAAGGGCGCAGACTCTATTTTAAGCAACAACAACAACAAAAAATAAAAATATGGGTTTGCATAGCAACACTCGTTAGGAGTGGCTTGGTCGCAACATGAGTTACAGTACATAAATTTCGTTTAAATTCACAAATAGAATAGAGATAGATCATTTGAAGATTGCTGATTAAAGATAAACGACAAGCGATATATATGAACACACTTGAACAAGGTTGTTTTTGAATTCAAAAATTACGCTTTAGATCTTAACATTGATAATTGAAGTTGCTCATCATTGTATATTTTATTAACATAAAAATTTACTCATTTAAACTAAATACAATAAAATATTTATTACATTTTTTATACATTTAATTGATTACAAACAGCAATATCTTGGACAGTTTAAGAAACAAGCTTCTTCAGTTTTCAAACATGTCTAATCATTAATCTGATAGACGTTTAGTAAAATGTAATTTAACAAACCAAATATGTCTGATTTGTTACTGTTTGTAATCAATTGAATGTGTGAAAATTGTAAGAATTATTTTATTGTTTTTAGTTTAAATAAATTATTGGTTTTTTATTTTAAACGTTTGTTTTTATTGAAATATGTGGTATAAACGTATAAATTTAAAATAGTATATTTTAATAAATTTTATTTTCTATATTAATTTAAAATTTAAAATAGTATTTAATAAAACAAACAAGTATTTTATAAATTTAAAACATTTGTTTTCATTTTAATAATAATAATTTGTAAAAATAATTTTAACATAAAAAATAAAATAAAATAAATTATACCAAATTTTTAATTAGAAAAAGTGTTAAAAATAATTTGTTTAAAAAGTTATTTTTTCTGATTAACAAGCACAACTTTTACGTGCTTAAGAAACTCAATTTGTACATCATACTCATGAGTGACATTCTTCACCGCACTGTCAGTCAGTAATTGATTTCTGTATTCTTTAATTGTCGGCAACTCTTTCCACACATTCTGTGCATCGGTTTTGCCAAATATTAAGTCAAACAAAGCCGGGAGTCGTTCAATAAATGGATTAATTACGTAATCAAGTGTACCTGGTTTCAAATCACCTAGAGGCATTAAATGATAAAATTTACCATCACAAATTTTATTTTAAAAATTTAAATGCACAATTTATATACCTGAAAAAAATTTTGTGGGTTTTAGTTTTGCCAAGCTACTATTAATTAATTTAAGTAAGCTTAGGATTTCATCCTTTAATTCAGCCGACTTATCGTTAATTAATAGTTTGTAAAATAAACCATTTACTTTTCCAAAGTTATCAACAAGTAATGTTCTATCGGCTTTTTGAGTATCATCCTTAGCATGTTGATTATTATTGTCCGGATATGTTTCATTCAAGTATTTAATAATATCAAGTGAATCGGCA